>JAVJIF010011543.1:0-93273 GCA_038442645.1 Agave tequilana | reverse complement strand
GAGTAGAAAACATCCATTATAGCCAACAACAGCGCAGCTACAAACACTAAGATATCAATATATCATTATATATACTAAAGGCAGTAAATTTCTTAGACCACATAATCATGGCTTCTCGACTGTATCAAGAAATGTTTTTGTACTGTACTACAACACTTGAAATTTGCTCACTCAAGTAATCAGATAATAGCAATTTAACAGATACCTATGGCAAGTAGTGTCGGTTTCTTCAGAGGCCGGTCCTCGGGGACCCGTTTCTTCTTCTGTTGAATGTGAAGATACACGAGGTTCCCAGTCTTCTCATAGTTCCACGCAACATAATCCTTCCCAAATGCGAGAAAGGAGCTCATGTCGACGAACAAACCCCCTTCCGATCTCTGAAAAAGAGCAGAACCACTAGGGTTAGGGTTTTGGCAATCGAGACTAAGGAACAAAAGTGAGAAATGGGATGATTGACTGGTACGGGGTGTCGAAGGAGATGCAGCACTCGTGCTTGTAGATGCGGTTCGTTGGCTCGGGGATTCGAACCCTAGAGAGATGAGAGCGGAGGAGCTCCATTTGAGATTGAGAGCGAGAGCGATGAGAAATTTGAGGGGAATTGAGAGAATGAGAGAGAGATGAACGAAAAGATTTGAAATTAGGGCTTACTACTTGCAGCGAAGACTCGGGGATTTGTACGGACCGGATCGAACTTGTACTCGATTCGACCCGAATGAGGCCCAAACACTAAATTTGTAGAATGAGTGGAGAAATACTTTTTGAGTAATAATGATACAAGTCGTGTATTATTTTTGAAAAGTGTTCTCTTTGTTATTTATCTATGTATTCAAATTAGATTAACAATTAAAAATCACAGAATTTTATGCATTTTTATCTCTATATTAAGCGGTTACACAGTTAATTAAAAAAATTAAACAGTTACCAAAAATCTGTTATATTAATCATAAAAAAAATATTATTTGATGCATAAGCAAAAAAGTCGAAAATTGTGATTTTTCATTTTAACTTAATTTTAATATATAGAGCAATCGTGTGATTTTCATTTTAACTTAATTTTAATATATAGAGCAAGATGAACTATTCGAATGGAGTACTCATGAAACTTTTATTTTGAGAACCAATCTGATAGGATCATATCTCTCTCTCTCTCTCTCTCTCTCTCTCTCTCTCTCTCTAATCTAAGGATGCAAAGTAGAAACATTTTACCCCCACAATTTACAGCTACTCTTAAATTATGAAAACTCTATTTTCTATTTTTTTAAAGAACCAAAACATCAAAGAAAATTGCTTCTTTATTTAAAAAAGGAGAAGAATCCCTCACACATCCACACGAAGAAAAATCACTTTTCTGGATGCAGCTACCATGTGTGGAAGTAGAGAAAAAGAGTTAAAAGGTAAAGCATTTGGGTCATTAGAATCGGTTGAGTAGTTGTTGAAGATTTTCTTTTTATTGATGTTGAAGATTTATGATTACTTTTGACCAAGCATTCATGAAGGGTTGATTATTTGACGGTATGAGAGAGGGAGAGGGAGGGAGGGAGGGGGAGAGAGAGAGAGAGAGGTGTTTTCAATTTTGAACTGATTGTTTGATGGAGAATGTGAGCTTTTTCTTAACTGACAGGTGATGTAGAGGAAAAGAGGAAGATTTCTTCCCTCAAAAACCCATCAGATGAGCGCTGGAGCACTCGGATCAAGAAAAGTTTGGTATTTTTTTTTTTATTTTCTCTCTTCAATGGCTACTCCGCTCACGTCCTCCCTTGTTCCTTTTTCCCATCATCTCTCATCCCTTCTTATTTCTTCCCACCGTCTCTCTCCCGCTCCTTGTCTCTTGACGTGATCTTTTTCCCGTCATTCCCTCTTCATTTTTAACCAAACAATCAACAAAAAAAATAGGGAGAGGGGAAAAACTCCTTCCCCTCTTCATTTGCTCTTCCCGTCCCTCATCCTCTCTTTCTCTCTCTTCCATTACCCAATCAGGCCCGAAAAGGACCAAACGATTATTCAGGCGGTGCGTTTGGAAATTGAACAATATTCTATGCACACAGTAATTGACGAAAAAATTGATATTGTTCACAAATAATTGCTAGGGAAGGTATATATAATGGTTGTCCAACCGGTTGGCCTTAGTCGATTAGAGCACAATAATTTTCACGATCATCGGTTTGAATACCGCTTCACGATATTTCTTCTCTCCC
This sequence comes from Agave tequilana, assembly GCA_038442645.1. NCBI lineage: Eukaryota > Viridiplantae > Streptophyta > Magnoliopsida > Asparagales > Asparagaceae > Agave > Agave tequilana. The sequence goes on along the minus strand of JAVJIF010011543.1, from coordinate 91,078 downwards.
CGACGTGGCCCCGGTCAGTTCTCGGGTTTGCTTCTAAGAGGTTGCCAGTAACTCTCGTTGGTCGTTGAGTTAATTAGGGGAAAAAAACTGTTATACTCACTAAGCTTATTGATGGAGTATATGAAATACTTTCATGAACATGGCAGATGAAGGAGCATATGGGTAACGAGGCATACCTTGTTTTGTAGGGTACACTGCCTGGTGAGCAAGAAATTGTTGTGAAGGAGAGATTGTTGTAAGAGGATCATCAAGATGGAAAAAATAAAGAGAGAAAAAAAAAAAGGGAAGAAAAAGAAAAAGAGAAGATGTTGATGTGATTTTTTTTTATGCCGAGTGAAAATGACGACGATAAAGATTGCGAAGGTTAGAGACTCTAATACCACGAGAAAATTTAGATTATAAAAATTAGAGAGTTAATGAGTCTTCTCTCTATATACTTATTTATAGACAAATACAATTACACTCTTAAGAAGAATATGACTTTTATTCATGTAGCAATATAATTCTTAATCAAGTAACAACTCCTAAATACATGTAATGATTGCTAATTAAAAGATGAACCCCAAATAATTTCAGACTTTAGCAAGGCAAGGATTTTTGGGTGCAAAGACAATGAAACAAACACCAAGCGAGTCGTGGGGACATGGTGAGCGCTAACTCTTACCCCTATTGATTTCTTAGTATTTTACAGAGAGTTCATAGTAAACACAAACTGTCTTGACAAGAGATTCCCAGTGTTTACATAAATTTGCTGCGGATTACCTGAGACATCGAAGTTTTCGGGGCCGTTGTTTCGCGGTAAAACTCCGTAATTCGTAAATGACTTACTACCCAGTTACAACTACGGCGTTTGTTTGGACCGTAATTCGTAAAAAACTTACGTAACTCAACTAACACTCACTTGCAACCCAGTTACCACTCACTTACAGCCCAGTTACAGTTAATTTTGTGGTCATACAAATTTGTAATATTTTTTTATATTAATATTAATTTTTTTTAATATTTAACTTTTTTAATATTTATTTGCAGTATTAAAACTTTTAAAATCACCAAATAGTTAATTTTGTGGTCAACTTTTTCACTTACGACTTATACATTACGACAACCTAACACCATAAAGTACAATACACTTTTCCACTTTACAATTTTATATTACCAACCAAACACCGTAAAATTTACATACATGTAACTCATTTACAATTGTAAAAGACTTTACCAATTACAACTACGAATTACGGCCAGTTACGACAACCAAACAGTTCAAGTACTACTGCTTCATTCAGTGCATTGACCGGGCGTTGGGATTTGTTCACCGATCATGAACAATTTATTGGGATTTGGGTCGAACAAATAGTCCCACATCGGCTAGACGTGGGGATGATCTTGAGTATATAAGAATTTGGGCAAACTCCACTTAGAATGCTAGTCTTTTGGGATGGTGCCCTAATTCCTTCAAGTGGTATCAGAGCCACGCTCCGAACTTAGTCGTGTGTGTGGGTGATGTTCAACGATGCAGATCCTCCAATGGCACAAAGACGCAATGGGCCACGCGGCTACCTGTGGGCCTGGCCGCGTGCAGCTACCTGTGTAAAGGAGTGACCGATTTGCAGGGAGACCCTTTGTTTTCACCTAGAAGGCTAGTCTTTTAAGATGCTGCTCGAAGTCTTTCACAGAAAAAAAAAAAAAAAAAAAAAAGGGAGGAGAAGAGACCTAAGAAAGGGAGAGACCAACGAAAGAAGTTATTAGCACATCCTAGTTAGACCAACGGAAGAAGTTATTAGCACATCCTAGTTAAACTAACAATTTCTGGATAGTCAACCATCTGCCTTAAAAGATTTGGCTAATACTCACTTATTAAATATTTCACGAGTTCGGGTTGGCTCCAATGCGCGAAGGATCACGTGATAGTCCTTCGTACAGTGAGCCGCCCATTAGTTGTGATGAACGGCTCACAACGCGAATTGGAGCCAACCCCCTCCCATATTTCACATCTTGTACGTCATCTGGAGCAGTTGGTGAACCCACCCTACATTTGTAAATAAACTATGAAATGAATACGTTGACCAGCCTTGCATTTGTATATGAATCAAATACTTGGGTTATCACCATATTACTAAAAAAAATGATCAATAAAAATAACATTAAAGAAAGAAACAAGGACTTTGGACTAGCAGAAGAAAGACAATCCGACTGTCTTCTTAAGCTCACAATTAGCGGCATGAGTTCTAGCTCTAGTATCTCCCTTCTCCTCTGCATAGTCCTTTCTCTGACATCTCTCTTCACCCAGCACAAGCCATAGACACCTTGACTCCTGGCCAATCCCTCAGAGATGGCAGTTTCCTCATATCAGCTGGCAAGGTTTTTGACCTCGGCTTCTTCAGCCCAAGCAACTCAATGAGTCGTTACCTCGGGATTTGGTACCATGACTCTTCTGACACTGTTATCTGGGTGGCTAACCGTGAGGCCCCCGTTCCAGACAAGGCTGGTTCCTTGACGATCTCTGCAGATGGAAATTTGGTTGTTGTCGATGGTGCCAACAGCATCCTTTGGTCATCCAATGCATCTTCACTGTCACCAAACCAGACGGTAGCCAGGTCATCGGACGCTGGCAATCTACAACTTCCCCTGACACCACCGCCACTCTGTCTCCATCGGCCTACCACCTTGCCGTAACTCCACTGCTAGCACCTCATCTCCTCGCTCTCGTCCGCAGTCCATCTTCACAACTGTTACAGTGTTTGAATCCAATTGGGTCCAAAACAAAAACCCAATCCGACCACGAGCTCAGGATCCGACCCAGCTCTTCTCTTTGCAGAACCCGATCCAATAGAAAATCATTTTTAGGTTTAAGTTCTCAACTCGATAATAGATTAGACCCGGATTCGTGTTACAGTGCAGGCTTATTGCAGAACATACTCGTTAACAGGTCGAGTTTCATTTTTGGGATATATCTTAGCCATTCAGAGTTCAATTCGTGCAATTTTTGAGTCGTTGGAACTATGACATTCAGAGATACATATCTACTGACATCACAAAGACACTGAGGTCAGATGTGATCCTCAGCAGGTAGAATTTTAGTCCAGTTTTTTATTTACAAATCTGATATTACATCTTTATGATAATTTCAATATTGATTGATGTCCACTATAAACATAATATGTGAAAGCGGGGTTACATTTAAGTTAAGGGCTTGTTTGTTTCCATGGAAATTAGACTGAAAAATGGCTTGGAGCTCTGATTTTGGTGGGCTCCGCAGCCTTTTCCCCATAGTGTGCTTGGTTGACAAATATCAAACATACAAAAAAAATCTCGTGAGCCCCGCAAACAGTGTCGGTTCAATGACTGCAGTTTTTCTCTCTTAACTGGTGAGAAAAATGGTGAGAAATATGAGCCCCGCAATCTAAACTTTCTCTCTTCGTCTTCTTTGGCACATATGTCATGACTTAGCCCTAATACCGTTTGTCTTTTCTTTTATAGGTAATACAAATTTATGTACTCATATTACATCCGATGTGATACTAAAATAAAAGAAACTAAAATACAATAAAAAAATACACAAAAAATACTTAAAACTACTCGAGTCAAATAGAAGTGACACGTCTTCGTCTTCTTTGGTACATATGTCATGACTTAGCCCTAATACACGTCTTCGTCTTCTTGGTACATATGTCCTGACATATGTCATGAACATACTGCTAACATATGACGAAGCCACGCTCGCGGCGAAGTTCAACATGCACGGTGAAGCAATGTATAAACGCCTGATTATCATATACGGCGAAGCTACGCTTGAATGAGTCTAGCTATAAAGCGATGAATGCTACCCGGAGGCAGGGCCGTTCCAAGACATGGTGAGGCCTTAGGCGAAAAATCGAAAATGACCCTTCTAGTAGTAGCTTAATTTGGTGTACCAAAGTTTTTATTATATTACGTAAAAGTTGATTTATATTATATATTTTTTTTCTTCTTAGATATTTGACAAGAGTTAACAAATATATTAAAAATTAAAATCTTAGAGAACGATGGAACCTTGTCCTCAGCCCGATACAATAAGCGGAAGCCCGCTACAATCACAACCTATAAGATAGAGACATAAGAAATCAACAACTATTCCTTGAGAAATTAATAATTAAAATTGAGAGATGTTAAACAGCTTAGTTTGTCAATATGACTTGATTTTATCAAAAAATTTTGATGATTTAAATACTTCTTTCAGTGGAACTGTGGTGAGCTTGTTTGGTGAGTGATTTGTTTTCATATTATGATATACATAGGCATAAAAGAAAAAAAAATTCAATGATCAAAAGAGACCACAATGCACAATTCTTTCCCAAGTCTCCAAGCAATATGGATAAGAACTAAACTTTATATGTCATTATATATGCAATTAATATATAAAGATTTCTCAAAATGTACTCATCATCAACAAACTCAAAGATTTGCAAATTTAATACATGTTCAATCAATGAAACAAGCACTATGACTGCTAACCCAGAAGCAAATTCTAAAATGTGCCATCCTTTTGAGCTCTGCAAAGTTGCTTTTCAATATACTTTTACAAATAGAGAGGAAAGGTGTTGCTAGGCTTCAGGTGATGGAGTTGGGAAAATATCTGCTCCATGTATTATTGGCATCAGTTTCATTAAGAAAGAAGCAGCAGGACAAGTATAAACACACATCTTTTGGAGAGCAGAAAATCACATGTAATTTTAACTGACTTAATTTTTCAAAATAATACTAAAAATTAACCTCCAGATTGCTAGGACAAATATTTCTACACTTTCAGATGTTCAAAAAATAATGCAACAGATTCAGAATAGGTTATTGAAAGAACAACTAAGAAATTCGGTAACTTTCAGAACTGTGGATTATGGAAAAATAAATAAAATAAAAATAAAAAAATAGATAAGGATCACCTTGAGGATTAAGACTTGCAGAACGTCAAAAGCTGAGACTTGCAGACGAGATCACATTGTGAATCTGATTCAAAGGGAAACAAAGAGCTTAAGAGAATTTTTTTTTTTTTTGGGGGGGGGGGATGTATAATGAAATAAGTAGAGATCATGCTTTTTTGTCTTTTCATCTTCAAGAAGCAGTGAATTATTCTCTTTTTTCAAAGTTTTAGAGTTAAAGAAGAGAAGATGAAAAGCTGGAATCGAACTTGGGATCCTCAGCTAAGTTCAAGTACCCAAATCACTGTGTCATATTGGCATGCAATTAGAGAAGCAACGAGGTTCGTTTTATACATTATTTTTTTCTAGATATATGGTATCATATAAGTATCTTGAGGCCCCTCCACTAAGTGAGGCCCTACGCGGATGCCTCACCTGCCTAGTGGTAGGACCGGCCCTGAGTCATGCTAGCGAGCAGCGATAGATGCTAACACGCACGACGGAGACAACACGTACAACAGAGTGAGTGTATGAACGCTTTGCTAACGTCCATGGTGAAACCACGCACATGGCGTAGCCAGTCGCACGCGACGAAGCAATGCATGAACACTCTGCTAACACCGCGACGTAGCTACGCTCGGGCGAGTTAGTGGTAAAGCGCTGAGCGCTAAGCTTGCAAGCCGGTGGAGCTATACAAACTCATAGGGTTTAAGTCCAAAAACTTTAGTATACAACCGCAGAGCGATTAAGCCCGAAGGCCGAGTGGGCGAACCATTTCGCAAAGCTACCACTAAGCCCAGAGGGTACAAGGCCAGCGCCCATTGGATAGCCCGCGGAGTGGTCTCTCGCGACGGCGCAACCCAAAAGGATAGTTCGTCCAAGGGCTGTGCTCGGGTACCTGCAACCTGCACAAGTGTTAGTACCAACACATGCATATATATAAATAACAAACAAGAAAACGTTAAGTCGTTAAGCCCGAAGGCTAACAACCATGAAGGATCGGCCAAATCCACAAAATCCAAAATAAAAGCAAAACACACGCACGCGCAAATAATCACCTATACTATTACAAATATTTGCCACATCGATACAAATACAACAATCCACAATACAAACACAACAATCCCAGAAATACAAATACAATATCCCAGTAATACAATGCACCCGCCGAAGCGGGGTAACACACATAAAGCGAAAAAAATGTGAATTGGTACTCGCCTCAACATGACGGGCGCGACACCGGTCTCCGAGGAAACGCCATGGGGCATTAATGCGCACAAGTGTTCAGAGAGAGAGGAAAGAGAGAGAGAGAGGAGAGAGAACGCGAGGATGAGAAAGGACGCGACAGTGAGAGAGAAAAGGAGAATGCACGGGTGAGAGAGGATGCGGGGGTAAGAGAGAGGGAGAACGCGGGGGTGAAAGAAGAGAGAAACTAAGAGAGAGAGAGAGAAAAGAGACAGTAAGAGAGAGGAGAAAGAGTGAGAGTTGGAGAAGAGAGAGAGAAAGGGGAAGATGGAAGGAAGGAGAGGAGAGGAGGGGGACTGGCGGCCAGGGGTGGCACGGCCGACCGACGGCGTCGTGGGTTACCGACGACAAAGGGAGAAGAAGGGAGGAGGTGAAGGGAGAGAGAGGGAGATAAGGAGAGAGAGAGATATAGAGACTAGGAGTGGGGTAGTGCCTGGCGCACACGCCGACTTGGGGCAACGCTGGAGGTGGTGGTGCTGACCAAGGAGGAGGAAGTGTGGTGAGAGAGGGGAGAGAAAAGATAGATAGAGAGAGGAAGTGCGTGTGTGAGAGAAAGATTAGAGAGAGAAAGGGGAGATCGGGGTTGGGGTAGCCGGAGGAGGCGGCGCTGAAGTTATGGGAGCCGGTCGGTGCTCGGAGAAAGGGAGAGGGAGTAGAGAGTGTAAAGAGATAGAGAAAGGGTTGTGAGTGAGAGAGAGGAGAGGGAAGATGGCCGGCGGCCTGGATGGCCAAAGCGCCACCAGCAAGGGGAGGGATCAGCTGAGGAGGGAGGAAGAGAAAAAGAAAAAGAAAGAAAAAGAAGGAGGAGAAGAAGAAGAGTGGAGAAGTTGGTGGGAGGTGGTAGAAGAAAAAAGAAGGAAAGTAAAAAAGAAAAAGGAAAGGAAAGGAAAGGAAAAAGAAAAGGAAAGGGAAAGGAAAAGGAAAAGGAAAAAGAGAGTAGGGAAAATAAGAAAATTAGGGGGGAAAGAAAAAAGAGAGTGCAACATAATTTTGTTTCTTACTAAATCAAGATATAAGAGAGTGACCAAGAAATTGGCACGTTCTATTTGTATTTTTTTCTATCAATTTGCTTCTGGCAAAGTCTGCATCACTATATCCCAATAGACAAAAGCTAGTATATCTAGGACAAAATAGACCAAAGTCTAAAATGCCCCTAATATATCTAATAATTCTTTTTATAGCATGCAAATGTGATTCTTTAAGTGAAACTTGAAAGCTGTACACAGGCAAACACTAAACATGTTATAGTTCATCAGGTTACTCCTAGCGTTTCTTCTTTTAGTAAATGTTTAGAGTTCTTTCTTGAGTTTCTTCATATTTTTGTCAGTTCTACTGATGTTACACCATTAGCGGTGTTTGATGTACATCCTCCTAGAACATAGATCTCTTTTTTTTATCTTTAGAGAGTTATACCTAATGAGTCTAAGGCATTGCATTTGTCAGTTACACATGATGAGATTCTTAGAGAGCAATTTCCAATGATGACTACAAATTTGTTGCATATGTTGGGTATTCTGCTTAACAAGAATCAATCTGACAACTAATCAAGATCACTGAGATATCAACAATCTAATTGGCCAGGTCGGCAAATATCAGGTGGGAGGTTTTCCGTTCAAAAGAACGTTCCTTAATTTAAGAACCACCTTTCAATTTCCTTCCTTAGTTTAAGCACCAATTAGACTGAATCCAAGTCAGTCTCGATATACTGTAAAGTATATCCCCTGTATAAAGGACTTAATCCACTTATACAGTAACACTTAGACTGAATCTAAGTCAATCTCGATATACTGTAAAGTATATCCCCTGTATAAAGGACTTAGTCCACTTATACAGTATTTGAAGTGAGGTACGCTTACAGCGAATCTCCTTAAGACAATTACGTCCCCCGCACCGGTGCTAACGGAATAATGGACGCTGGTCTCCCAAGATACAACACTTCTTCACGGTATTTGGATAGCACTACCAAATCACCGTACGGTCGAACCGTAGTCAACCAGTACCTACACAGGATTAGCAAAACAGCGGTATAACGATAAATTTCAAATGAATATTTGTCTTACTCTTTTGGAGGAACACCCACTGTTGAGGACGTAGGAAGGTTGAAGAATTTTGGCAGAATCTCCTTTAGGAAGTCGCTTCGGATTCCCACTTCACTTGGAAGTCGCGGATTCCCACTTCGTTGGAAGTCGCTCTGGAAGTCGTGGATTCCCACTTCGCTGGAGCCCAGTTCAGAACCGAAGTCAGAACTTTAGAGAGAGAGAGAGATCTCAGATTTGGTGTGTCTGAGAATGAACCCCTGGAGCGCTATTTATAGCGCTCCGGAGGGGTATTCTCGTCCGCCAAATTCCAGCAGTTGCGACGGTTCGGACAGAACCGTCGCAACCGATCAACCGCCCAACCGCACTGTCGGTTTTCCGACAGCGGTTGGCGAACGGTCGGATCTGTTCGCGCGGACACCCGTTGGCGGGAGAGTCGAATCTTTCCGCGGGCGGGTTGGAGTGGTTCGGCCCATACCTACGGACCCTGATTCAAAAAGAACCAGGCCAGGTAGGGAACCCGAACCCGAACCAGACCCAGACCCGGACCCAGCTCCGGCGCCGGCGCCGGCGCCGGCCGGCCGCCGCCGCCAGCGGCGGCGCGCGTGCGCGCACGTACGTATGTACGTGCATAGTTCTCTCCTTTTCGCGCGCGAAAACTCCAGGTACCCAAAGGGCACGCCCTTTGTTCTCAATTTTCTCTATTTATACCCCATGAGCTTCCATCACATGGCCAATGTGGGACTAAATGCATGTAGCTAACTTTAGTCCCTTTTGGCTTTGAATTAGGCAATCTTTGGACTTGAATATCTCATTCATTCGAAGTCGGAATTGAACATGTGAATATACCACGTTCATCACAAATGGAAGGAGAACACACTCCAACCATCATCCGGTTGATTCGATCAACGGATCTTGCCATAATTCAACTCGAAGATTCACCTTTATATTCTTCAATTCCAACAATCCCCCACAATGAATGGAGATTCAAGGAAATGACACACAAAGAGACTGACTTTATTGTGTAAGGTACTTTAGAAAAGAAACTGCATAAGGATAGGTGAACTAGGTCTTGAACCTTCCATAGTGAAAGATTTATCGGACTTACTGGCTAATCAGTGAACTAGGTCTCGAACTGTTAGCCGTTAGTGTAAGCCAAGCCAACAAGCTTCACACAGTGACTTTCCAAATCAACTTTGGTTCTCTGTTGTGTCCGTTTTGGCCCTGGACATTCTTGGTTTCAGAGAGTATCTTTAGGGAATAACAGCCTCCATAGAGATTCCCAAAGAGCCGACCCAACTCTATACTCACATAGGTGATGGACCTATGAAGAGTAGTCTACTCTACTCCACTTGTATAGTAACAAGATAAAGGCATCATTAAAAGCGTTAAGCTTATCCTTAATCCACTTGTAGAAAAGCACTTATGTGCACCTTAGGAATGGATTGGAGTCAAGCTCCAAGTGCTTACTTGCTGAGTCAATCATAACTAGTTTTCCTCTTGAACTTAGTCCGTGGGATCTCCAGTCGCTAAGTGAGGTTTCCATTAAGCTGACTCGGTAAGGTTAGGCTTTTAGACCCATTCCCCTCAATGCGCAGTTTATACGCTCTCCACTTAAACCTTTAGTAAGCGGATCCGCTAAATTATCCTTTGACGATACAAAGTCAATAGAGATAATTCCATTTGAGAGCAACTGCTTCACGGTATTATGTCTACGACGAATATGTCTAGACTTACCGTTGTATATCACATTTTGTGCCCTAGATATAGCTGCTTGATTGTCGCAGTGTATACATATAGCGGGCACTGGCTTTTGCCATAACGGTATATCTTCTAAGAATTGTCGAAGCCATTCTGCTTCTTCTCCAGCCTTATCTAAGGCTATGAATTCCGATTCCATAGTGGAACGGGCAATACATGTTTGCTTAGAAGATTTTCAAGATACCGCTGCTCCTGCTAGAGTAAATACGTATCCGCTAGTTGATTTTGATTCCTCAGAATCTGCAATCCAATTAGCATCACTGTATCCTTCCAGTACAGGAGGATACTTTCCATATCTCAAGGCATATTCCTTGGTATGTGATACGTAACCTAATACTCGTAGTAGAGCGGTCCAGTGTAGATCACTAGGATTGCTAGTGTATCTACTTAACTTGCTTACAGCGTAAGCAATATCGGGTCTAGTGCAATTCATTAAATACATTAGACTTCCGATAATCTGAGAATACTCCAACTGGCGTATTCCAGTTCCTGTATTCTTATGAAGGTGGACGTGTGGGAGAAAAGGATTTGTATTCTCTTTTATCCCATGATCCTTGAATCTTTCTATCATCTTTTCTACGTAGTGAGATTGAGATAGACTGATTCCATCTGGTGTTCTAGTAATTTTAATTCCTAAAATTACATCAGCAACCCCCAGATCCTTCATATCAAAACTGTTGGATAACATTCTTTTAGTGGACTTAATAATTTCAATATTAGTCCCAAGTATCAACATGTCGTCTACATAAAGACAAACAATGATACATGCATCTCCAACTGTTTTCGTGTAAACACACTTATCGCATTCATTGATAGTGAATTCATCTTTGATCATGACACTATCAAATTTCTCATGCCATTGTTTTGGAGCTTGCTTTAAACCGTATAAGGATTTTACCAATTTACACACCTTGTGTCTTGGCCCTTGACTTTAAATCCTTTTGGTTGCTCCATATATATTTCTTCATTTAATTCACCATTTAAGAATGCAGTCTTGACATCCATTTGATGGATATCTAAGTTGTGCAATACTGCAATCGCAATCAACATCCGAATGGACGTTATTCTTGTTACTGGTGAATAAGTATCGAAGTAGTCAAGTCCTTCTTTTTGTCGATAACCCTTGGCTACTAATCTAGCCTTGTACTTATCGATAGATCCATCGGGTTTTAATTTTCGTTTGAAAATCCACTTACACCCAATTGGTTTACTTCCAGGAGGCAAGTTTACCAATTCCCAAGTATGATTACTTAGTATGGATTCTATTTCGCTATTTATAGCTTCTTTCCACATTTGTGCTTCTGGGTTTGACATAGCCTCTTTAAATGTTTGAGGCTCGCTCTCAATAGCGTATGCTATGAAATCTGGACCAAAAGATTTTGAGATTCTAGATCTCTGACTTCTTCTTGGTTCAATTTCCGCATTTACAATTGGTTCCTCGGGGCTTTCGTCCCTGAACGCCATCTCGTGTGTTCTTTTCCCAGAAGTCTTATCTGCTTCCCGTTTGTACGGAAAGATATCTTCAAAGAACACAGCATCTCGAGATTCGATAATCATGTTTACATGAATATCAGGTATTTCTGACTTATGAACCATAAATCTGTAGGCACTGCTATTTAAGGCATAGCCTATGAATATGCAGTCCATAGTTTTTGCTCCCAACTTAGTCTTTTTGGGTAATGGTGCCAGCACCTTTGCAAGGCACCCCCACATTTTGAGGTAATGGTAGGAAGGTGTCCTTCCATGCCATAACTCGAATGGTATTAGACCAAGTTTCTTGTGGGGTACTCTATTTAGAATATGATTTGCAGTTAATAGAGCTTCCCCCCACAAGTTCTGCGGAGCTCCAGAACTTACGAGCATGGAATTAACCATCTCCTTCAAAGTTCTGTTCTTCCGTTCAGCAATTCCATTTTGCTGAGGAGTGTATGGTGCTGTAGTTTGATGTATTATACCAAAACTAGCACATAACTCACTAAAATCATTTGATTCATATTCTCCGCCTCTATCGGATTTTAGAATCTTGATTTTCTTGTTGAGTTGATTCTCAACTTCGGCTTTATATGTTGTAAACATATTTATTGCCTCATCCTTACTGTTCAAAAGATACACATAACAGTATCTTGTACAGTCATCGATAAAAGTAATGAAATACTTTTTACCGCCTCTAGTTGGCATAAACTTCAAGTCACATAGATCGCTATGAATTAACCCTAAAGGTTCTGTATTTCGATCTATTGAGTGAAATGAATTTTTAGCCAACTTGGCCTCAACACAAACCTCACACTTGCGAATTTCTTCCAAGTTGAGTTTAGGAATATATCCCAGATTAGACAAGTTTTTCAAAGACTTGTAATTTACATGCCCTAATCTAGCATGCCACAAAATAGGAGACTCAAGCAAATAAACAGAAAATTTTCCTTTTATTAGCTTTGGGTACAAATACACGGACTTTTTATCAACCACTGCAACATTGGCTTTAAAAAGTCCATCAACAAGATAACCCTTTCTCACATACATCCCTCCCTTAGTAAGTACAAATTTATCGGATTCAAAGACTATTCTAAATCCTTTCTTACTAAGTATAGATCCAGAGATTAGATTCTTGCGGATGTCTGGAACATGAAGAACATCGTTAAGAGTAAGCTCTTTGCCCGATGTCCACTTCAGGATGACCTTTCCCTTTCCTTCAACCTTTGAGGAAGCTGAATTACCCATGAATAATTGCTCATCTTGCTCTAGCCTTTGATATTCTGAGAATAACAATTTCTCCGAGCAGATGTGCCTAGTAGCTCCCGTGTCTACCCACCAATCTTTGTTATTAGTTGTCATATTTACTTCTGACACTACAGCTGAAAGACTTGGTGATTCATGGTTGGTCATGTTGGCCTGTGGGTGGCTTTTCTTGTTCTTCTTTAGACGGCTGCGGCATTCATTTGCTTTGTGACCTTCTTTGTTGCAGATGTAACAGGTCCCTTTGAAGCGCATGGTTCTGCCGTCTTGAGCCTTGCCTTTGTACCCCTGGGAAGGTTTCTTCCTCTTCAAGCTTTTGAAAGTAGACGCTTTCCCTTTTGAGTCCTCGATCACATTTGCTTTTGCTTCGTAGGAGTTCTTGCTGCTCCTTTTCTCGGACTTGCGGTTGTCCTCCTCTATACGAAGCCTCACAATGAGATCCTCCAACTTTAGCTCCTTTCGCTTATGCTTCAGGTAGTTCTTGAAGTCTCTCCACGCAGGGGGGAGCTTCTCCATGATGGTTGCAACCTGAAAAGTTTCAGGAAGAATCATACCTTCGGCCTCTATCTCGTGCAAGATAAGTTGGAACTCTTGCACCTGACTGATGACAGTCTTGCTATCCACCATTTTGTACTCCAGAAATCGTCCAACGACGAACTTCTTGGTACCAGCATCTTCAGTCTTGTATTTCTTGTCAAGACTGGCCCATAATTTCTTTACCGTAGTGATTGGACTGTAGACGTTATAAAGAGAGTCATCCAGTCCATTAAGAACATAATTTCGGCAAAGGAAATCACCTTGTGTCCAAGCAACGACTGCAAGGACTGAGTCCCGATCAGTTCCGGGTTCTGGTGGATCCTCCTGCAGGAATTTGGCCAGATGTAGAGTGGTCAAGTAGAAGAGCATCTTCTGTTGCCACCTCTTGAACTCTGTGCCATCAAACTTTCCTGGCTTCTCCGGCTTCGGGTTAGGAAGTGGAGTAGGCATCAAACCTTGGAGCGGTATGTTTGTTGCCTTGCTGGAGGTATCTTGATTTGTCTCAGACATTTTTTCTGCACGTTCAAGCAGAACAGAAGTGAGAAACATTAATTGTCTTAAGATTGTTGGGTATTCTGCTTAACAAGAATCAATCTGACAACTAATCAAGATCACTGAGATATCAACAATCTAATTGGCCAGGTCGGCAAATATCAGGTGGGAGGTTTTCCGTTCAAAAGAACGTTCCTTAATTTAAGAACCACCTTTCAATTTCCTTCCTTAGTTTAAGCACCAATTAGACTGAATCCAAGTCAGTCTCGATATACTGTAAAGTATATCCCCTGTATAAAGGACTTAATCCACTTATACAGTAACACTTAGACTGAATCTAAGTCAATCTCGATATACTGTAAAGTATATCCCCTGTATAAAGGACTTAGTCCACTTATACAGTATTTGAAGTGAGGTACGCTTACAGCGAATCTCCTTAAGACATTTACGTCCCCCGCACCGGTGCTAACGGGATAATGGACGCTGGTCTCCCAAGATACAACACTTCTTCACGGTATTTGGATAGCACTACCAAATCACCGTACGGTCGAACCGTAGTCAACCAGTACCTACACAGGATTAGCAAAACAGCGGTATAACGACAAATTTCAAATGAATATTTGTCTTACTCTTTTGGAGGAACACCCACTGTTGAGGACATAGGAAGGTTGAAGAATTTTGGCAGAATCTCCTTTAGGAAGTCGCTTCGGATTCCCACTTCACTTGGAAGTCGAGGATTCCCACTTCGTTGGAAGTCGCTCTGGAAGTCGTGGATTCCCACTTCGCTGGAGCCCAGTTCAGAACCGAAGTCAGAACTTTAGAGAGAGAGAGATCTCAGATTTGGTGTGTCTGAGAATGAACCACTGGAGCGCTATTTATAGCGCTCCAGAGGGGTATTCTCGTCCGCCAAATTCCAGCAGTTGCGACGGTTCGGACAGAACCGTCGCAACCGATCAACCGCCCAACCGCACTGTCGGTTTTCCGACAGCGGTTGGCGAACGGTCGGATCTGTTCGCGCGGACACCCGTTGGCGGTAGGGGTGAGCATCGGTCGGTTCGGTTCGGTTTTTGCTAATTTTTGCAAAACCGAACCGAACCGATTAGACTTAGTAACCGAACCGAACCGAATCGACTCAGTTCGGTTCGGTTTTTCGGTTTTTTCGGTTAGGTCAATATATTACCATCATTTATTACATTTTTTAATCACCATTATATTATCATCCTTTAATATTATAATCTCAAATATCCATTACCCAAATTAGAAATAAGAAAAAGATTCTAAGCTTAATGTGAATTAAAATTTTCATATTCTAAAACTTTTACACTGTATTTGAGCTCTTATATCAAAACTCATATAATTATTACTAACTTTTAATGATAAGAATGAAAAAAAGAACTATATTAATATAAATATTATTCTCAATTGTGATAGTGTACTTAATATTGCTTTCACGTATTCAACATAAAAAAGATGGTATTACTAAAACTAATGAGATAACCTTCCACCAGTTTTTATTATGAACTATATGATTCACTAATTAATTTGAGTAGGTTAATATATAAGGTGAGAAATTCGGTTCGGTTCGGTCTGTTCGGGGTTTGGAACACAAAACCGAAACCCGACCGAATTAGAGCGGTTCGGTTCGGTTCGGGTTCGGGTTTCGATTTTTGGTCGGTTATTTCGGTTATAACCGAACTCTGCTCACCCCTAGTTGGCGGGAGAGTCGAATCTTTCCGCGGGCGGGTTGGAGTGGTTCGGCCCATACCTACGGACCCTGATTCAAAAAGAACCAGGCCAGGTAGGGAACCCGAACCCGAACCCGGGCCCGAGCTCGGCCCGGCCGGCTGCCGCCAGAGGCGGCGCGCGTGCGCGCACGTACGTATGTACGTGCATAGTTCCCTCCTTTTCGCGCACGAAAACTCCAAGTACCCAAAGGGCACGCCCTTTGTTCTCAATTTTCTCTATTTATACCCCATGAGCTTCCATCACATGGCCAATGTGGGACTAAATGCATGTAGCTAACTTTAGTCCCTTTTGGCTTTGAATTAGGCAATCTTTGGACTTGAATATCTCATTCATTCGAAGTCGGAATTGAACATGTGAATATACCACGTTCATCACAAATGGAAGGAGAACACACTCCAACCATCATCCGGTTGATTCGATCAACGGATCTTGCCATAATTTAACTCGAAGATTCACCTTTATATTCTTCAATTCCAACAGCATATCCATATAATATCTTGCAGAAATTTACAATTGATGATGAAGTTATAGTTACAATTCACTTTAAGATGTTCCCTTTAGGAACTGTAAGAAAATTACACGCTCGACGTACATGTTCCTATGGAGTTTTGAGGAAGATTGTTTCCATTACTCATGAGTTGGATATTTCATGAAATCCCGATATCAGTATGATTTTCAGTGGGGAGAATTCGACTCTTTATGATGCATGTGTCTTTCTATATCTACCATCGATTGCAGCTGATTCGTCACAAAGGTCAATTCTACCTCCGTCATCTTAGTTTAGACTTGATGCACGAATGTCGATTCTATGATCATCACCTTAACTTGATTGAGATGCTTCATGTAAAAAAAATTGTTCAGTTCAATCCGGACATGCTTGACATTTGTTATTGCTATATTCATAGGAGATGAATACTTTCAAGCAGAAAAGAATGATGGGTACATCGCTACAGTTATCTTTTATTTTAGTTGTCTTTAGTTATTTTTTTGTTTGATTGTTTTATTTAGTTTTTGTTTATGTTTAGTCATTGTGGTGAGATTCTTTTTCTTGATGTAAATCTATATAAGGTTAAAATTATTATTGAAATTTTCAGTTATTGATGAAATAAAAAATTGCTTGTTAAAGCTTTGAAGCCTAGGTGCTGAGTGAGAAACCATAGAGAGAGAATTCCAACTATTTTCGTTCCCCATCAACAACTTCTTTCACTAATTGACTGGCGATAGGAATTTACAATTGCCATGATACATGAATCAGATATGTTCTTTATCATGGGATTAGGACATGATAAGCAATAAGGGGGCTAATAGAGCAAAAATTGCAAGGACATGGGGATTTTGGATGATAGGAGGCTGGCTTTAGATAATTATATTATACAAAATTAGTATCATTTCTTTATGTTTTTTTTCTACTATTAAACTGCACATCACATTATCATTTAATTTAATTTTATGTCAGGGATATGAAATCCATAGATTGGAAGTTAGTGCCTACAAAAAAATCCAGTCCTTGAAAAATCAAAGATCCAATCTGATTCAGTCCAATAACAGCAGGGTCATAATTTCTCTATTCTCTCATCAAGAAAGTTGTATTCAAACCTGACGGCTAGCAGGCCATCTTTCTCTTACATCCCCTTGAATTTTCTTAAAAAACCATGTCATGTATGTTACTCAATTCTGACTAGTCTCAGGCTAGTTGCAGCATTTTCCGGGTCAACAGAACACAGCGTCAATGGTTGCTCTCCCTTTCTGGAGAACAGATTAAAAATTGAGAAGCCAACCTCACCATCTTCTTCATGCTCATGAGAGGATGAATTCTCTCTTGGTATTCCTCTCTCTCACCTCTCTCTTCCTCCTCGCACAAGCCACAGACACCTTGACTCCAGGCCAAGCCCTCACTGATGGCAATACCCTTGTGTCGGCAAATGAGGTTTTCGAGCTTGGTTTCTTTAGCCCTGAGACCTCAACAAGTCGTTACATCGGAATTTGGTACCGTAACTTCTCCACAAACACAGCCCTCTGGGTGGCCAACCGCGAATCTCCAGTTCCGGACAGGTCTGGTTCCCTCACAATTTCTGCAGATGGAAATTTGGTTCTCGTTGACAGCACCCAAAAGGTCATGTGGTCATCCAATGTTTCCTCACTAACATCAAACCAAACAATGTCAAGCTGGCAGACAGTGGCAATCTGCAGCTTAAAAATTCAGTAGGCGTGGTTTGGCAGAGCTTTGACAATCCTACAGACACATACCTTACAGGTATGCAGGTTGGGCTCGATATGAAGACCAACGTGAACCAATTATTCACATCATGGAAGAGTAGCATCGACCCAGCAGTCGGGAACTACTCGATGGGAATCAATCCTGATCGATCAACACAGATATTCATGTGGGACGGGGCGAAGCCCAGGTGGCGGTCAGGGCGGTGGAACGGACAGGTGTTTACTGGGAGTCAGGGTATGGTGCCAATGTATACTTATGGATTCAAGCTTAGTAACTTTCAACTGGAAGGAAAGATGTACTTCTATTACTCATCCTTCAATGCCTCGCAGAGATATATTCTAACTTGGGATGGGATATTGAAGCAATTGATCTGGAGGAATGACACCCAGGTTTGATACAAATTTAGCCTCACTCAGAAAATTTATCATTACCATTATCAGATTGTTAAGAAGTTAATATATAATGTACTTTTTCTTTCTCGCAAATTCACACATTAAAATCATTAGATAGCCTAAATTGGTCTTTTCAGATGTAAACTTATTAATAAGGGACGCGATTACTCTACCATAGGCATGATGATAAATCTTAAGACCAATCTATCTTTATCTTCTTTTGTAAAGGAATACATATTTCAAATTCAAGAGACTTCATCTTAACTATTGCTTG
Organism: Agave tequilana; assembly: GCA_038442645.1. Classification (NCBI taxonomy): domain Eukaryota; kingdom Viridiplantae; phylum Streptophyta; class Magnoliopsida; order Asparagales; family Asparagaceae; genus Agave; species Agave tequilana. Next base: position 72,752 of record JAVJIF010011543.1, on the reverse strand, counting down.
CATTTCTCAAAATTGTAACCACCCTATCACAAGCAGGTGCTCACCAAATCTGGGTTAATATCCCTCTAAGATCTAAATCCCAGCAATTCAAAACTACCTTGTCAGTAGGGAAAATGACCATTTTCGCCAAGCAAAACTGACATTATCTCCTGCACAATCAACTCAGTTTGAGATCTTTTAACTTCAATTTAGGCAATTATACACCCTGGAAGATTGTCCTTTTCACTGCAACGATAAAATCCTAAGCAACAGCTAAAAATACAATATTTGGATACATACCTAGCATGTCCGTTACCTACTTGAATATATATTGATGAGAAACAATTTCTAAGAGAAAACTGCACTTCTTTATTTAAGTTGAATTTAAGCGTGCAGTATGTCCAACTAAATCCACTATTAGAACATTAAAAGAACAGAGTATCCTTTGTTTCTTGAATTGTAGAACAGAGCACATAGATCTTGCTGACTGCAATGAACATGTACTTATCTTTGTAGTATTACCGATAGCTTCATTAGGTACAGAAAGTCATCCTGTAACATGGCTGCAAATCAGATTAACTTGTGCCCATCCTCAGCAGCTAAACACCTCGTGTGCTGATTTGAAGGGGAATTTGACTGGGAAAAGGGGAACATCCGAAGACTCTAGGACTAGAGTAAGATAAACCCCATTTGAATTTGTAAGAATTCAGACAAGGAGAACAACTGTAGACTCTAGGACTAGAGTAAGATAAACCTCTTTTGAATTTGTAAGAATTAGTCATATGAGTTGAAGAAACCAGAGGTCATTTCCAAGTTCCATCTAAGATAAAATACTTCCAACTGAACTATTGGATCAATGCACCTCGAGTAAAATGTCCTAACCAAGCTCTATAACCCTTGTTCAAATCCAATGTCCAGACCAAAATTCACTAGTTTCCGATCCCAATTTTATATTTGATATGAATAATGTCTCTGCACCATGTAAAAGATTCTCAATTTGAGGCATCTGAAGAATTTCCAGAGTCATTCCAGAAATCAACTTGCTGAGTTGCTTCATATATTTAGACCTCAACCAGTTAGTCCAACTGAATAGTTTCAGTTAATATCTCCAAAAAAATCAGAATTGAAAACCACAGCTACATATCTGTAAGATATATCAGATTCCTCACCAACCTCCTTCCAGCAAGACTTGTCAGAGTTGAGTGGCAATTCCATCACTAACTATGATGTTTTCATTCAGCTATAAAATTTCAGGACTCGAATCACACGCCGACAATATTCTGCCTTTCATTTACATATCAGACTTCAAAATCCTTGTAAAATATTTGCAAGAAGAATTAATATTTCTCTGTAATTGATGTTCAATTATGCATTCTCACATATTCGTAAGAAGAGTTACTATTTCTCTGTAAGTGATGTTCAAATATGCATTCTCAGTTTTCATAATTGCGCAAAACTATGTGCCGTGTTAAGCATGTGCACATCAACTGCTAATATTTCTTCAGTCATTATATAAGAAGCTTATAAATAATTAATTTGCATATTCTAGCATTTATCTGATATAGCTATAACGTGATGTCTCCTTAGGTGTGGGATCAGTACTGGGCAGAACCTGTCAAAGAGTGTGAATTCTATAATAAGTGTGGAAATTATGGTAGTTGCACTGATGAAAACACACCTGTATGTGCCTGTTTACAAGGGTTTGTGCCTAAGTCAAATGACGAATGGAACAGTAGAAATTGGACAAGTGGGTGTGTAAGGAGGACGCCATTGCAGTGCCAGAGAAATGCTAGCAATGGAGGGCAAGGAGAGGCAGATGGCTTCTTGAAGTTAGAGGGGGTGAAGCTGCCAGACTTATCTGACTGGGATCAGAATGTGGAAAGCATTGATGCATGTGAACAGACTTGTCTGGCAAGTTGCTCTTGCAAGGCTTACTCCTATTCGACAGGTATCGGGTGTTTGAAATGGGGTGTGGATCTAATGGACATTTATATGTTCTCTATTGGAGGGGAAGATTTGTTTCTCAGGCTTGCCGGCTCAGAGCTAGGTAAATTATTTCTCAGTTTCTTCCTTCCACATCTTGTGTTCTTATTGTTGCTGTGACTGGTAGGCTTGAACACGGCTTGATTGACAAATATAAAACTAATGAGGGTTTTTTTTTTCCACAGATTTAGTTTGGACCCAGGCCCTGCCTGCCTATATTCAAATCACAATGGGGTGCTAGATAGATAATATGAAACATGCACTCTCTTTGGAAAGTACTCAACTAGAACACTTATGTTGGTCTATTGTATGATTAATTAATTTTGGTTTACCATACACTTTCTCGGGCCTCTATCTCAAGATGACTAGTCAATGACTTCTCATATATAACATTTGAGCTTGCACCTATCAATGAGTAACAACATAATAACTATTCAATAACATAAACAAATAATTTGAAGCCAAATACCTTCTCCTATAGCTTGATATCAATCATTCTCACTTCATCCTGTTTTTAAAAAGTATCCTTTATTCTTTATGTTTGGCTTCTGAACAAGACACAGCTTAACTAAACAATGAATAAATGGAAATTTGGTTAAGGGGTCATTATCAATACAATTTATCTCGGTTCTATTTGCAGATAAGAAGAAGAATGTGGCAGTGACCGTCATAGTGATAACTGTTTCAGTAGTGCTCATTGCATTTGGATGCATATACCTCGTTCGGAAGTACAGAAAGAGAGTTAAAGGTAAAGAAATAATTTAGAACAGTTAGAATGAATGCGAAACTTAGAAGCTTCTTTTTCACTGATGTCCTATTATTATTTTTAACACAGCATTCATTAAGCTGCAAAAGGGCCAAAGGCTCTCTTTTAGTGATCAAGGTAGACAAAGAGAAGGACCAAATGATTATTCTGGTGGTATATTTGAAGTTAGAGATGAAGGGCGAGATAGAGAGAGACAGCAGTGTCCTCTAATTAGTTTTGGTTCCATCATTGCTGCCACTGGAAACTTTTCACGTTCGAAATTACTTGGCGTAGGTGGATTTGGTCCAGTTTACAAGGTTAGCATTCCATTCCCCTAGCTCCACTGTTCCTCCATCAATCCATTAAAGTAAATAGAAAATTGACGCAGCTAACTTCAAAACTCTTTCCTCTCCCAAAAATAAAATAAAATGTCAAAAGTAGACTATGAGTATGAGGTACATCCATCAAATGTAACTAAAGACTCATATGGAGAAAAGGGCCTTGGTTGACAGTTAAGCTTGACACTCAATCTCAGAGACAGAGCTAAAAGAAAGTTTTGAGAAACAATTGAAATGAGCTCAATGAGGGAGGCTTTGACCTTGACTGTATTGTGTTCAGGCTTAAAAAGTTAATTAGCTAAAAAATTCATTGACATCTTTATGCCTCTTTTTCAAACGGGCAAACTATTTCTTCCTTTAATCAAATTCACTTTGTAAAAGCCATCTTTCCTGATTTTAGTTTGCTGTCATTGTGCTGAAGTGATCTTATTGCAATAATAATGCTGATAAAGGGGTTTTGTGATTTTCCTGGGTTTGTATTGGTGAAAAAACACTATTAGGTTCAATAGGTTATAGGTCAAACATAGAAGAAGCTTTAATTATGGTTGTGGTTTAGACCTTAGTTGGACTTCCATAATAAATTACTGCTCTAAAGCCAATAGAGGACAACCAACGAGAAATCTCTCTCTTCTTCACCCCATCTCATTTTTGTTCCCGGATTATGAGGTTTTAAGTGAAATTGCCCTTGCAGGGCCCCCTAACACTAATCCAATATCCGGTAGACAACCATTGACAAAAGACTTGAGACTGCTTATAGATTTTTCTTCTTTTTATTTTTTTCCAGAAGAGAGACTGCTAATAGAAAACACATTGCTGGTGAAGGTATTGATTGATAATAATACATACTAAAAGGAAGAACATGTATATACGTCCAAGAGAATGTAATTAATAAATCAATTGAATTATGTAGAACAGCACAGCAACGATGGAGGTATGTAACAGATAATAACACCTACTGTTGTTGTTTTATAGGGTACTCTACCTGATGGGCAAGAAATAGCTGTGAAAAGACTGTCCAGGAGTTCTGGGCAAGGTCTGGAGGAATTCAAGAATGAGGTTATATTGATCTCAAAACTACAACACAGAAACCTTGTTAGACTCCTGGGCTATTGCTTTCAAGGAGAAGAAAAGATATTGATCTACGAGTATATGCCTAATGGAAGCCTAGATGCTTTTCTTTTCGGTAAATGATTTTGCTATACAGTTACAAACCTCTCATAATTCATTGATTCTATTAGCCATTGCAACTTCTAAAATTTTTCGCAGATACGATGAATAAAGTAACACTAGATTGGAACAAACGATACAATATCATCGAGGGGATTGCTCGAGGGCTCTTGTACCTTCACAGGGACTCAAGGCTCCGAGTAATACACCGTGATCTCAAAGTTAGCAATATCTTGTTGGATGAAGATATGAACCCCAAAATTTCAGACTTTGGCTTGGCGCGGATCTTTAGACATGATGATAATGAAACAAATACCAAGAGGGTCGTTGGTACATAGTAAGCAACTACCTCTTACAACAAGTGATATACTGTTCGTTCTACATACGGACTATGTAGTAAGCACCAACATTTTTTTAAGGGTTATATATAAAAAAGTGTTTCAGCTAACCTTTTGAATGAGTAATATGGATAATTCCCACCCTTTCATCTATCAAGGAAGAATCCCTCTAAAGTTCCATCACAAGAGAGCTCTCTACCAATATTCCAAGTGCATCTTTCTAAGTTTGATCAGTTTTAAATATTGTTGCATAAAGTTAGCTTTTCTTGAGTCCCAAAAATCAATGCACGCCCTATGACACTGATGACCAATTGCAGTGGATATATGTCTCCTGAGTATGCAATGCATGGTGTGTTCTCGATAAAGTCTGATGTATATAGCTTTGGGGTACTACTACACGAGATTGTTAGTGGAAAGAAGAATAGCACATATGATCATCCAGAAACATCTCTCAGCCTCCTACCTCATGTAAGTACCAATAAGCATCAATTTCAAAATTAACAAGAATCACAGTTTCTTCTCTTGTCAAGTGATTGAGTTTCAAATTTGTGTAGGCATGGAAACTATGGAATGAGGACACGGTGATGGAGTTTGTCGATCCATTAATAAGGGATTCATGCTCACCAACTGAAGTATCAAGATGCATACATGTTGGGCTCTTGTGTGTTCAAGACAGGGCAAATGACAGGCCTACTGTCCCATCAGTAGTTGCAATGTTGGAGAGTGGGTCTCCTATCCTTACCTGGCCAAGGCAGCCCACATTTGCAGCAGAGAGAACCCCAAATGAAGTTGATAGATCTATGTCGGTTAAACTCTCAGCGACTGGTTCTTTCACTACATTGACTGGCCGATAGGATTTTACTCCTTTTATGAAATACTTGTATCTTCTTCTTTTGTTTCATAGAATTGGGACATGACTGTGTATCAAGCAAAGAAATTGTAAGAACATAATAGCTTTTTGCATACATTATTCAGAAGATTGTCTGTAGATATTATACTCGTCTCATTTATTGGATTTATTTATCATCTCCTTCTACCAAATTGCATTTTGCTTCTCTTTTAGTCTGTGTAATTCCTAAAAGGGAATTGAGATTCTTGAATAAGGACTAGCTTAGAAAGTAAATTGTACATTTATGAAATATATTCAGTTTTCTAAAATGATGACGAAAAGGTTAATATGTCTACTTTCGATTAGCCTTATTAACAAGTAAACAAACTTGATTAACCTACAAAGGGGAATAAAAGAAATATTTGAGCGTATCCACCCTTATTCTTTATATTACATGAGCGTGCATCTGTTGAATGTTTGTATGGGTCCAGATGAGTAATGTGGCTCATCCCCACGGTGGGGTTCCAAATATGTGTTGTATGGGTTTTGTTTGGTGGGTTTTTAATCTGTGTGTGTGTGTGTGTGTGTGTGTGTGTCTGTTTATGTGTTAAAGCACGTTCAATATGAGTGTTTTGTGTGTGTAGGCATGCGCATTACAAGCATGTTTATGATATAAAGATTTAAGTCTAAGGCCTCATTTGGTAATAAGGTTAAGTTTCCCAAACCTCAATTTGGAAGAGTTTCAGGTCAAAATGGGGTTACTGAAACTTGACCTTGTTTGGAAATCAAAAATAATACAGGGTTTGGAGGCCACCAAACCTTATAAAATTGAGGTTATTGAACCTCCAATTTGAGTACATTTTTCATTTTAACTTAAGCTTAACCCCGGTTTGAGAAATTGGAGTTCGTATGGTTACTAACCCCAATTTCATTTTAGGGCCTGTTTGGGGAGGAAAAATATTGGAAAAACTGCACTCAGGCCCACGCTATCAGTTTTCCCATGAAAAAGCCAGCGGTGAGGCCCATGAGCTCATATTTCTCACCATTTTCTCACCAGTTAAGAGAGAAAAATTGCAGTTATAGAACCGACATTGTTTGCGGGGCTCACGAGATTTTTTTTGTATGTTTGATATTTGTCAACCAAACACACCATGGGAAAAGGCTGCGGAGCCCACCAAAATCAGACCTCCAAGCCATTTTTCAGTCTAATTTCCATGGAAACAAACAAGCCCTTAACTTAAATGTAACCCCGCTTTCACATATTATGTTTATAGTGGACATCAATCAATATTGAAATTATCATAAAGATGTAATATCAGATTTGTAAATAAAAAATTGGACTAAAATTGTACCTGCTGAGGATCACATCTGACCTCACATCTGACCTCAATGTCAGTAGATATGTATCTCTGAATGTCATTGTTCCAACGACTCAAGAATTGCACGAATTGAACTCTGAATGGCTAAGATATATCCAAAAATGAAACTCGACCTGTTAATAAGTATGTTCTGCAATAAGTCTGCACTGTAGCTCGAATCCGGGTCTAATCTATTATCGAGTTGAGAACTTAATCCTAAAAATGATTTTCTATTGGATCGGGTTCTGCAAGGAGGAGAACCGGGTCGGATCCTGAGCTCGTGGTCGGATTGGGGTTTTGTTTTGGACCCAATTGGATTCAAACACTGTAACAGTTGTCGAAGATGGACTGCGGACGAGAGCGAGGAGATGAGGTGCTAGCAGTGGAGTTGCGGCAAGGTGGTAGGCCGATGGAGACAGAGTGGCGGTGGTGTCGGGGGAAGAGGCGAGAGGTCGACGGTGGTTATAGAGGGAGGGGGAGGGGGTATGGTTCAGCGACAAGCCGAGAGGAAGGGGCAGAGAGTAGGGGCGGCGCACAAGTCGGAAGGTGTTGGCAAGCTGGTGAGAATTTAGGGTTAAGGCGGCAGAGGACGAGATGGTTTGCAGTGATGGGTTGGCTGCCGAATAGGATTTGGAGAGAGAAGAGAGGGGAGGTTGGAGATAAACAATGCAATTTTGAAATTTTGATGGATTTTCGTGGGGATTTTTCTGGGGAATTTTCTAATATTGTTTTCTAGGTTTTTGGAAAAGGAGAAAGAGGATATGATAACTAAGTAGGGTTCCATATTTCTAATTAGGGCTAAATAGAGTTTCACGTTCTAAATTAGGGTTCTCTAGGCTTTCACACTCCTAAAAGAATTTGATGAAAGAATCCATCTCACACTCAATTTGAGAGTTTTGGCAAATATACGTTGATTGATTCATTGATTAATAATAGTACATGAGGCCTCTTTTATAGGTAATACAAATTTATATACTCATATTACATCCGATGTGATACTAAAATAAAAGAAACTAAACTACAATGAAAAAAATACACAAAAATACTCAAAACTACTGGAGTCAAATAGAAGTGACACGTCTTCGTCTTCTTTGGCACATATGTCATGACTTAGCCCTAATACCGTTTGTCTTTTCTTTTATAGGTAATACAAATTTATGTACTCATATTACATCCGATGTGATACTAAAATAAAAGAAACTAAAATACAATAAAAAAATACACAAAAATACTCAAAACTACTCGAGTCAAATAGAAGTGACACGTCTTCGTCTTCTTTGGTACACATGTCATGACTTAGCCCTAATACACGTCTTCGTCTTCTTTGGTACATATGTCCTGACATATGTCATTAACGCACTGCTAACATATGGTGAAGCCACGCTCGTAGCGAAGTTCAACATACACGGCGAAGCAATGTATAAACGCCTGATTATCATACACGGCTAAGCTACGCTTGAATGAGTCTAGCTATAAAGCGATGAATGCTACCCGGAGGTAGGGCCGTTCCAAGACATGTGAGGCCTTAGGCGAAAAATCGAAAATGACCCTTCTAGTAGTAACTTAATTTGGTGTACCAGCGTTTTTATTATATTACGTAAAAGTTGATTTATATTATATATTTTTTTCTTCTTAGATATTTGACAAGAGTTAACAAATATATTAAAATTAAAATCTTAGAGAATGATGGAACCTTGTCCTCAGCCCGATACAACAAGCGGAAGCCCGCTGTAATCACAACCTATAAGATAGAGATATAAGAAATCAACAACTATTCCTTGAGAAATCAACAATTAAAATTGAGAGATGTTAAACAACTTAGTTTGTCAATATGACTTGATTTTATCAAATTTTTTTGATGATTTAAATACTTCTTTCAGTGGAACTGTGGTGAGCTTGTTCGGTGAGTGATTTGTTTTCATATTATGATATACAGAGGCATAAAAGAAAAAAAATTCAATGATAAAAAGAGACTACAATGCACAATTCTTTCCCAAGTCTCCAAGCAATTTGGATAAGAAATAAACTTTATATGTCATTATATATGCAATTAATATATAAAGATTTCTCAAAATGTACTCATCATCAACAAACTCAAAGATTTGCAAACTTAACACATGTTCAATCAATGAAACAAGCATTATGACTGCCAACCCAGAAGCAAATTCTAAAATGTGCCATCCTTTTGAGCTCTACAAAGTTGCTTGTCAACATACTTTTACAAATAGAGAGGAAAGATGTTGCTAGGCTTCAGGTGATGGAGTTGGGAAAATATCTGCTCCATGTATTATTGGCATCAGTTTCATTAAGAAAGAAGCAGCAGGACTAGTATTAACACACATCTTTTGGAGAGCAGAAAATCACATGTAATTTTAACTGACTTAATTTTTCAAAATAATACTAAAAATTAACCTCCAGATTGCTAGGACAAATATTTCTACACTTTCAAATGTTCAAAAAACAATGCAACAGATTCGGAATAGGTTATTGAAAGAACAACTAAGCAATTCGGTAACTTTCAGAACTGTGGATTATGGAAAAACAAATAAAAAAAAAAAAGAAGAAGATGAGGATCACACTGAGGATTAAGACTTGCAGAACGCTAAAAGTTGAGACTTGCAGACGAGATCACATTGTGAATCTGATTCAAAGGGAAACAAAGAGCTTAAGAGAATTTTTTTTTGGGAGGAGGGATGTAGAATGAAATAAGTAAAGTTCATGCTTTTTTGTCTTTTCATCTTCAAGAAGCAGTGAATTATTCTCTTTTTTCAAAGTTTTAGAGTTAAAGAAGAGAAGATGAAAAGCTGTAATCGAACTTGGGATCCTCAGCTAAGTTCAAGTGCCCAAATCACTGTGTCATATTGGCATGCAATTAGAGAAGCAACGAGGTTCGTTTTATACATTATTTTTTTCTAGATATATGGTATCATATAAGAAACTTGAGGCCCCTCCACTAAGTGAGGCCCTAAGCGGATGCCTCACCTGCCTGGTGGCAGGACCGGCCCTGAGTCATGCTAGCGAGCAGCGATAGATGCTAACGCGCACGACGGAGACAACACGCACAACAGAGTGAGTGTATGAACGCTTTACTAACGTCCATGGCGAAACCACACACATGGCGTAGCCAGTCGCACGCGACGAAGCAATGCATGACACTCTGCTAACACTGCGACGTAGCTATGCTCGGGCGAGTTAGTGGTAAAGCGCTGAGCGCTAAGCTCGCAAGCCGGTGGAGCTATACAAACTCATAGGGTTTAAGTCTGAAAACTTTAGTATACAACCATAGAGCGATTAAGTCCGAAGGCCGAGTGGGCGAACCATTCCGCAAAGCTACCACTAAACCCAGAGGGTACAAGGCCAGCGCCCATTGGATAGCCCACGGAGTGGTCTCTCGCGACGGCGCAACCCAAAAGGATAGTTCGTCCAAGGGCTGTGCTCGGGTACCTGCAACCTGCACAAGTGTTAGTACCAACACATGCATATATATAAATAACAAACAAGAAAACGTTAAGTCGTTAAGCCCAAACGCTAACGACCATGAAGGATCGGCCAAATCCACAAAATCTAAAATATAAGCAAGACACACGCACGCGCAAATAATCACCTATACTATTACAAATATTCACCACATCGATACAAATACAACAATCCACAATACAAACACAACAATCCCAGAAATACAAATACAATATCCCAGAAATACAATGCACCCGTCGAAGCGGGGTAACACACATAAAGCGGAAAAAATGTGAATTGGTACTCGCCTCAACATGACGGGCGCGACACCGGTCTCCGAGGAAACGCCATGGGGCATTAATGTGCACAAGTGTTCAAAGAGAGGGGGGAGAGAGAGAGAGGAGAGAGAACGCGAAGATGAGAAAGGACGCGACAGTGAGAGAGAAGGAGAATGCAAGGGTGAGAGAGGATGCGGGAGTAAGAGAGAGGGAGAACACGGGGGTGAAAGAAGAGAAACTAAGAGAGAGAGAAGAGAGACAGTAAGAGAGAGAGAGGGGAGAAAGAGTGAGAGTTGGAGAAGAGAAAGAGTGAGAGTTGGAGATGGGATGAAGGAGAGGAGAGGAGGGGGACTGGCCGGCCAGGGGTGGCACGGCCGACCGACGACGCCGTGGGTGGCCGACTGACAAAGGGAGAAGAGGGGAGGAGGTGAAGGGAGAGAGAGGGAGATAAGGAGAGAGAAAGATATAGAGACTAGAAGTGGGGCAGCGCCTAGCGCACACGCCGGCCAGGGGCAACGCTGGAGGTGGTGGTGCTGACCAAGGAGGAGGAAGTGTGGTGAGAGAGGGGAGAGAGAAGATAGATAGAGAGAGGAAGTGCGTGTGAGAGAGAAAGATTAGAGAAAGAAAGGGGAGATCGGGGTTGGGGTAGCCGGAGGAGGCGGCGCTGGAGTTAGGGGAGCTGGTCGGTGCTCGGAGAAAGGGAGAGGGAGTAGAGAGTGTAAAGAGAGAGAAAGGGTTGTGAGTGAGAGAGAGGAGAGGGAAGATGGCCGGCGGCCTGGGTGGCCAAAGCGCCACCGACAAGGGGAGGGATCAGCTGAGGAGGGAGGAAGAGAAAAAGAAAAAGAAAGAAAAAGGAGGAGAAGAAGAAGAGTGGAGAAGTTGGTAGGAGGTGGTAGAAGAAAAAAGAAGGAAAGTAAAAAAGAAAAAGAAAAGAAAAGGAAAGGAAAAAGAGAAAGAAAGGGAAAGGAAAAGGAAAAGGAAAAAAGAGAGTAGGGAAAATAAGAAAATTAGGGGGAAAAGAAAAAAGAGAGTGCAACATAATTTTGTTTCTTACTAATTCAAGATATAAGAGAGTGACCAAGAAATTGGCACGTTCTATTTGTATTTTTTCTATCAATTTGCTTCTGGCAAAGTCTGCATCACTATATCCCAATAGACAAAAGCTAGTATATCTAGGACAAAATAGACCAAAGTCTAAAATGCCCCTAATATATCTAATAATTCTTTTTATAGCATGCAAATGTGATTCTTTAAGTGAAGCTTGAAAGCTGTACACAGGCAAACACAAAACATGTTATGGTTCATCAGGTTACTCCTAGCGTTTCTTCTTTTAGTAAATGTTTAGAGTTCTTTCCTGAGTTTCTTCATATTTTTGTCAGTTCTACTGATGTTACACCATTAGCGGTGTTTGATGAACATCCTCCTAGAACATATATCTTTTTTTTTAATCTTTAGGGAGTTATACCTAGTGAGTCTGAGGCATTGCATTTGTCAGTTACACATGATGAGATCCTTAGAGAGCAATTTCCAATTATGACTATAAATTTGTTGCATATCCATATAATATCTTGCAGAAATTTACAATTGATGATGAAGTAATAGTTACAATTCACTTTAAGATGTTCCCTCCAGGAACTGTAAGAAAATTGCACACTCGATGTACATGTTCCTATGGAAGTCTGAGGAAGATTGTTTCCATTACCCATGAGTTGGATATTTCATGAAATCCCGATATCAGTATGATTTTCAGTAGGGAGGATTTGACTCTTTCTGATGCATGTGTCTTTCTATATCTACCATCGACTGCAACTGATTCGTCACAAAGGTCAGTCCTACCTCCGACATCTTAGTTTAGACTTGATGTACAAATGTCGATTCTATGATCCACCACCTTAGCCTGATTGAGATGCTTCATGCAAAAAAAATTGTTCAGTTCAATCCAGACATGCTTGACATTTGTTATTTCTAAATTCATAGGAGATGAATACTTTCAAGGCAGAAAGAATGATGGGTACATCGCTTCAGTTATCTTTTATTTTAGTTGTCTTTAGTTATTTTTTTATTTGATTGTTTTATTTATTTTTTGTTTATGTTTAGTCGTTGTAGTGAGAGTCTTTCTCTTGATGTAAATCTATATAAGATTAAAACTATTATTGAAATTTTCAGTTATTGATGAAATAAAAAATTGCTTGTTAAAGCTTTGAAGCCTAGGTGCTGAGTGAGAAACCATAGAGAGAGAATTCCAATTATTTTTGTTCCCCATCAACAACTTCTTTCACTAATTGACTGGCGATAGGAATTTACAATTGCCATGATACATGAATCAGATATGTTCTTTATCTCATAGGATTAGGACATGATAAGCAATAATTGGGCCAATAGAGCAAAAATTGTAAGGACATGGGGATTTTGCATGATAGGAGGCTGGCTTTAGATAATTATATTATACAAAATTTGTATCATTTCTTTATGTTTTTCTTCTACTATTAAACTGCACATCACATTATCATTTAATTTAATTTTATGTCAGGGATATGAAATCCAGAGATTGGAAGTTAGTGCCTATAAAAAATCCAGTCCTTGAAAAATCAAAGATCCAATATGATTCAGTCGAATAACAGCAGGGTCATAATTTCTCTATTCTCTCATCAAGAAAGTTGTATTCAAACCTGACGGCTGGCAGGCCATCTTTCTCTTACATTCCCTTGAATTTTCTTAAAAAAACATGTCATGTATGTTCTCATTTCTGACTAGTTCAGGCTAGTTGCAGCATTTTCCGTGTCAACAGAACACATCGTCAATGGTTGCTCTCCCTTTCTGGAGAACAGATTAAGAATTGAGAAGCCAACCTCACCATCTTCTCTATGCTCATGAGAGGATGAATTCTCTCTTGGTATTCCTCTCTCTCACCTCTCTCTTCCTCCTCGCACAAGCTACAGACACCTTGACTCCAGGCCAAGCCCTCAATGATGGCAATACCCTTGTGTCGGCAAATGAGGTTTTCGAGCTTGGCTTCTTTAGCCCTGAGCCCTCAACAAGTCGTTACATCGGAATTTGGTACCGTAACTTCTCCACAAACACCGCCCTCTGGGTGGCCAACCGCGAATCTCCAGTTCCAGACAGGTCTGGTTCCCTCAGAATTTCTGCAGATGGAAATTTGGTTCTCGTTGACAGCACCCAAAAGGTCATGTGGTCATACAATGTTTCCTCACTAACATCAAACCAAACAATCGTCAAGCTGGCAGACAGTGGCAATCTGCAGCTTAAAAATTCAGTAGGCGTGGTTTGGCAGAGCTTTGACAATCCTACAGACACATACCTTACAGGTATGCAGGTTGGGCTCGATCTGAAGACCAACGTGAACCAATTATTCACATCATGGAAGAGTAGCATCGACCCAGCAGTCGGGAACTACTCGATGGGAATCGATCCTGATCGATCAACACAGATATTCATGTGGGACGGGGCGAAGCCCAGGTGGCGGTCAGGGCGGTGGAACGAACAGGTGTTTAGTGGGATTCAGGGTATGGTGCCAATGTATATTTATGGATTCAAGCTTAGTAACTTTCAACTGGAAGGAAAGATGTACTTCTACTACTCATCCTTCAATTCCTCACATAGATATATTCTAACTTGGGATGGGATATTGAAGCACTTGATCTGGAGGGATGACACCCAGGTTTGATACAAATTTAGCCTCACTCAGAAAATTTATAATTACCGTTATCAGATTGTAAAGAAGTTAATATATGATGTACTTTTTCTTTCTCACAAATTCACACTTTAAAATCATTAGATAGCCTAAATTGGTCTTTTTCAGACGTAAACTTATTAATAAGGGACGCGATTACTCTACCATAGGCATGATGATAAATCTTAAGACCAACCTATCTTTTTCTTCTTTTGTAAAGGATAACATATTTCAAATTCAAGAGACTTCATCTTAAATATTGGTTGCATTAATTGTAACCACCAATCACAAGCAGGTGCTCACCAAATCTGGGTTAATATCCCTCTAAGATCTAAATCCCAGCAATTCAAAACTACCTTGTCAGTAGGGAAAATGACCATTTTCGCCAAGCAAAACTGACATTATCTCCTGCACAATCAACTCATTTTGAGATCTTTTAACTTCAATTTAGGCAATTATACACCCTAAAAGCTTCTCCTTTTCACTGCAACCATAAAATCCTGAGCAACAGCTAAAAATACAAAATGTGGATACATACCTAGCATGTCCGTTGACCTACTTGAATATATATTGATAAGAAACAATTTCTAAGAGAAAACTGCACTTCTTTATTTAAGTTGAATTTGAGTCTGCAGTATGTCCAAATAAATTCACTATTAGAACATGAAAAGAACAGAGTATCCTTTGTTTCTTGAATTGTAGAACAGAGCACATAGATCTTGCTGACTGCAATGAACATGTACTTATCTTTGTAGTATTGCCAATAGCTTCATTAGGTACAGAAATTCATCCTGTAACATGGCTGTAAATCAGATTAACTTGTGCCAATCCTCAGCAGTCTAAACACCTCGTGTGCTGATTTGAAGGGGAATTTGACTGGGAAAAGGGGAAGATCCGTAGACTCTAGGACTAGAGTAAGATAAACCCCATTTGAATTTGTAAGAATTCAGACAAGGAGAACAACTGTAGACCCTAGGACTAGAGTAAGATAAACCTCTTTTGAATTTGTAAGAATTCAGACAAGGGGAACAACTGTAGACTCTAGGACTAGAGTAAGATAAACCTCCTTTGAATTTGTAAGAATTAGTCATATGAGTTGAAGAAACCAGGGTCATTTCCAAGTTCCATCTAAGATAAAATACTTCCAGCTGAACTATTGGATCAATGCGCCTCGAGTAAAATGTCCTAACCAAGCTCTATAACCCTTGTTCAAACCCAATGTCCAGACCAAAATTCACTAGTTTCCGATCCCAATTTTATATTTGATCTGCACCATGTAAAAGATTCTCAAATTGAGGCATCTGAAGAATTTCCAAAGTCATTCCAGAAATCAACTTGCTGAGTTGCTTCATATATTTAGACCTCAACCAGTTAGTCCAAACTGAATAGTTTCAGTTAATATCTCCAAAAAAAATCAGAATTGAAAACCACAGCTACATATCTATAAGATATATCAGATTCCTCACCGACCTCCTTCTAGAAAGACTTGTCGGAGTTGAGTGGTAATTCCATCTTTTACATATAAATCAAGAAGCCGCTTTGACTAACTATGATGTTTTCATTCAGCTATAAAATTTCAGGACTTGAATCACGCGCCAACAATATTCTGCCTTTCATTTATATATTGGACTTCAAAATCCTTGTAAAATATTTGCAAGAAGAATTAATATTTCTCTGTAATTGATGTTCAATTATGCATTCTCACATATTTGTAAGAAGAGTTACTATTTCTCTGTAAGTGATGTTCAATTATGCATTCTCAGTTTTCATAATTGCGCAAAGCTATGTGCCGTGTTAAGCATGTGCACATCAACTGCTAATACTTCTTCAGTCATTATATAAGAAGCTTGTAAATAATTACTTTGCATATTCTAGCATTTATCTGATATAGCTATAACGTGATGTCTCCTTAGGTGTGGGATCAGTACTGGGCAGAACCTGTCAAAGAGTGTGAATTCTATAATAAGTGTGGAAATTATGGTAGTTGCACTGATGAAAACACACCTGTATGTGCCTGTTTACAAGGGTTTGTGCCTAAGTCAAATGACGAATGGAACAGTAGAAATTGGACAAGTGGGTGTGTAAGGAGGACGCCATTGCAGTGCCAGAGAAATGCTAGCAATGGAGGGCAAGGAGAGGCAGATGGCTTCTTGAAGTTAGAGGGGGTGAAGCTGCCAGACTTATCTGACTGGGATCAGGGTGTGGATAGCATTAATGCATGTGAACAGACTTGTCTGGCAAATTGCTCTTGCAAGGCTTACTCCTATGCGACAGGCATCGGGTGTTTGAAATGGGGTGTGGATCTAAAGGACATTTATATGTTCTCTATTGGAGGGGACGATTTGTTTCTCAGGCTTGCCGGCTCAGAGCTAGGTAAATTATTTCTCAGTTTCTTCCTTCCACATCTTGTGTTCTTATTGTTGCTGTAGGCTTGAACACGGCTTGATTGACAAATATAAAGCTAATGAGGGTTTTTTTTTCACAAATTTAGTTTGGACCCAGGCCCTGCCTGCCTATATTCAAAACACAAAGGGGTGCTAGATAGATAATATGAAAAATTGCACTCTCTTTGGAAAGTATTCAACTAGAACACTTATGTTGGTCTATTGTATGATTAATTAATTTTGGTTTACCATACACTTTCTCAGGCATCCATCTCAAGATGACTAGTCAATGAGTTCTCTCATATAATATTTGAGCTTACACCTATCAATAAGTAGCAACATAATAACTATTCAATAACATAAACAAATAATTTGAAGCCAAATACCTTCTCCTATAGCTTGATATCAATCATTCTCACTTCGTCCTGTTTTTAAAAAGTATCCTTTATTCTTTACGTTTGGCTTCTGTACAAGACACAGCTTAACTATACTAAATGGAAAATTTGGTTAAGGGGTCATTATCAATTTATCTCAGTTCTATTTGCAGAAAAGAAGAAGAAGAAGAATGTGGCAGTGACCGTCATAGTGATAACTGTTTCAGTAGTGCTCATTGCATTTGGATGCATATACCTCGTTCGGAAGTACAGAAAGAGAGTTAAAGGTAAAAGAAATAGTTTAGAACAGTTAGAATGGATGCGAAACTTGGAAGCTTCTTTTTTCACTGATGTCTTATTCTTATTTTTAACACAGCATTCATTAAGCTGCGAAAGGGCCAAAGGCTCTCACTTAGTGATCAAGGTAGACAAAGAGAAGGACCAAATGATTATTCTGGTGGTATATTTGAAGTTAGAGATGAAGGGCGAGATAGAGAGAGACAGCAGTGTCCTCTAATTAGTTTTGATTCCATCATTGCTGCCACTGGAAACTTTTCACGCTCGAATTTACTTGGCGAAGGTGGATTTGGTCCAGTTTACAAGGTTAGCATTCCCTTCCCCTAGCTCCACTGTTCCTCCATCAATCCACTAAAGTAAATAGAAAATTCACGCAGCTAACTTCAAAACTCTCTCCTCTCCCAAAAATAAAATAAAATGTTAAAAGTAGACTATGAGTATGAGGTACATCAAATGTAACTTAAAGACTCATATGGAGAAAAGGGCCTTGGTTGACAGTTAAGCTTGACACTCGATCTCAGAGACAGAGCTAAAAGAAAGTTTTGAGAAACAATTTAAATGAGCTCAATGAAGGAGGCTTTGACCTTGACTGTATCGTGTTCAGGCTTCAAAAGTTAATTAGCTAAAAAATTCATTGACATCTTTAAGCCTCTTTTTCAAATGGGCAAACTATTTCTTCCTTTAATCAAATTCACTTTGTAGAAGCCATCTTTCCTGATTTTAGTTTGCTGTCATTGTGCTGAAGTGATCTTATTGCAATAATAATGCTGATAAAGGGGTTTTGTGATTTTCCTGGGGTTGGATTGGTGAAAAACACTATTAGGTTCAATAGGTTATAGGTCAAACATAGAAGAAGCTTTAATTATGGTTGTGGTTTAGACCTTAGTTGGACTTCCATAATAAATTACTGCTCTAATGCCAATAGAGGACAACCAACGAGAAATCTCTCTCTTCTTCATCCCCTCTCATTTTTGTTACCAGATTATGAGGTTATAAGTGAAATTGCCCTTGCAGGGCCCCTAACACTAATCCAATATCCAGTAGACAACCATTGAAAAATGACTTGAGACTGCTTACAGATTTTTGTCCTCTTATTTTTCTTTCCCAGAAGAGAGACTGCGTATAGATGACACATTACTCGTGAAGGTATTGATTGATAATAATACATCCTAAAAAGAAGAACATGTACATACGTCCAAGAGAATGTAATTAATAAATCAATTGAAATATATAGAATATCATAGCAAAGATGAATGTATGTAAGAGATAATAACACATACAGTTGTTGTTTTGTAGGGTACTCTACCTGATGGGCAAGAAATAGCTGTGAAAAGACTGTCCAGGAGTTCTGGGCAAGGTCTGGAGGAATTCAAGAATGAGGTCATATTAATCTCGAAACTACAACACAGGAACCTTGTTAGGCTCCTTGGCTATTGCTTTCAAGGAGAAGAAAAGATATTGATCTACGAGTATATGCCCAATAGAAGCCTAGACGCTTTTCTTTTCGGTAAATGATTTCGCTATACAGTTACAAACCTCTCATGAATCATTGACTCTATTAGCCATTGTAACTTTTAAAATTTTTGGCAGATACGATGAACAAAGTAATACTAGATTGGAAAACACGATACAATATCATCGAGGGGATTGCTCGAGGCCTCTTGTACCTTCACAGGGACTCAAGGCTCCGAGTAATACACCGTGATCTCAAAGTTAGCAATATCTTGTTGGATGAAGATATGAACCCCAAAATTTCAGATTTTGGCTTGGCGCGAATCTTTGGACACGATGATAATGAAACAAACACCAAGAGGGTCGTTGGTACATAGTAAGCATCTGCCTCTTACAACAAGTGATTTATATACTGTTCTACATACAGACTTTGTAGTAAGCACCACATCCTTGCACCAAGAATTTTTTTTAAGGGTTTATATAAAAAGAGTTTCAGCTAACCTTTTGAATGAATAATATGGATAATTCCCACCCTTTCCTCTATC
Source organism: Agave tequilana (assembly GCA_038442645.1). NCBI lineage: Eukaryota > Viridiplantae > Streptophyta > Magnoliopsida > Asparagales > Asparagaceae > Agave > Agave tequilana. The sequence continues at coordinate 53,538 of JAVJIF010011543.1, read as the reverse complement.
AAGGAAGAAATCCCTCTAAAGTTCCATCACAAGAGAGCTCTCTACCAATATTCCAAGTTCATCTTTCTAAATTTGATCAGATTTAAATACTGTCGCGTAAAGTTAGCTTTTCTTGAGTCCCAAAAATTAATGCACGCCCTATGGCAAGCTTTGTCTTCCTCCTATGTCTAGACCCTTTTCAACTCTAGGCAAATTGTGGAGAGTTGCTCCTCATTTGTAGAAAATTGGTGGATCAATAAGGTACTCAATGTGTCCATACGTAATTTTGCCTAGCAGACTATGTAGCATCTTGTACAACATTTGGTAGCTGAGCACCTAAGCGGTGACATTGTATTAACAAGAGGCTGCAAAGATTTGGTTTTTCATTCCTTGGAACTTTCTCAGCTTAGAGTTCTGTCGCTAATCCAATTTGGATGGAGGGTTTTCGATTGTGATACTGTTGATGATTGATTGCAGTGGTTACATGTCCCCGGAGTATGCAATGCACGGTCTATTCTCAGTGAAGTCTGATGTCTACAGCTTCGGAGTGCTACTTTTAGAGATTGTTAGTGGGAAGAAGAATAGCACCTACCATCATCCTGAATTGTCTCTGAACCTCCTAGCCTATGTAAGTGCAAGTTAAAGTACTGATACAATTTCACTGCTCTATGTTTTCAAAAGTTATCCAAAACTTGCTTCTTTCTGTTAATGATTGAACTTCAAATTAATGTAGGCATGGAAACTATGGAACGAGGACAATGCGTTGGAGTTTGTTGATCCATCCACAAGGGAATCATGCTCTCCAACAGAAGTGTCAAGATGCATAGCTGTAGGGCTCATGTGCGTACAAGACCATGCTAATGATCGGCCAACCATGTCCTCAGTAGTCGTAATGTTAGAGAGCGGGACTATCGACAATGCCTTGCCAAAACAGCCCACAATTGACGCAAATAGAAGCCCCAGCGAGACTGATTCATCAACATTTGATCTTAGGTTATCGACCAACGCTTCCTTTACTGGGTTGACCGGGCGATAACAGATTAAGCCTAAGATTTCCGTAAGTTCTCTTTTATAATCAGGACATAAATGGGTTGCGTTTGTAATGACAGAGCAATACAAGGACTGAGGGATTCCCTTGATCACAGTGAAGATGGGTTGTATGTTCTATCATGCTGTAAAATTTTGTTTCCATTTCTTTGCTTCTTATTTTCTTCTTCTATCAAGTTGCATTTCGCGTAATCCTTCATTTTACAATTTGCACAGCCATTTTAAGAATTAAGGTTCAATTTCAAAATTGCATAATGAAATACTCACACACAAACACCCAAAAAAAAAAAAAAATCGCAGAACAGAAGATGCAGAAAAGGACAATCTTTCTACTTCTTCTGCCATCGACTACTTTTTTTAACAAGTTATCACTTACCAAAGAACAGTTTTTTTTTTTTTTTAAAACCATTTCTGCATCTTTTGGTTAAAAAAAAGGTAGAAGCCCAAATTTGCATCTACTTCTTTCGAATCCCGTCGAACACAAACAAAAGAAAATCATCTAAACCCAATATTTTTCACAGAGAAAATGTTACATTCAAGATGACTGTAAACAATAATTTGAGAAAAGAGAGAAAATTTTGCTGAACTTGCTTGGTAAAAAGTAATGCCCACAATGTGTTTGATCGGCGGTCTGAGAGAGAGCCGACGTCACAGCAACCGGAAGAGTGGTTGCGACGCCCCATCTCAGAAGACCACGAGTAAGCGACGACGGACGCGTGTCGATGAGACGATGCAGATTCAATTTATTTTTTCCCTCTTTTTTTTATTTTCGCTTCTCTTTCTTTTGAGAACAGACTTCATATGGTGCAAGTGAAATTTGGACCCAATTTTTTTTAAATACTAAAAAAAGACTTTACTGTGTTAGAGATTTTAGAGTTGGCCCACCAAGAATTTGAGTAGTCAGTGACTATTTGGTTGAAAATATAGTTCAAAGTTCATTTCCTCCTGCGTTGTTTGGCATAATGAAATACTCAGTTTTCCCCCTCAAAATCGCAGAACAGAAGATGCAGAAAAAGATAATATTTCTACTTCTTCTGCCATCGACTATTCTTTTAACAAGTTATCACTTAACAAAGAACAGTTTTTTTTTTTTTTTTAAACCATTTCTACATCTTTTCGGTTAAGAAAAGAGTAGAAGTCTAAATTTGCATCTGCTTCTTTCGAATCACATAGAACACAGACAAAAATAACACTTCCGCATCCCTTGGCTGGCCACCATCGACACAGTATTTGCAGCACCCAGACTGGATCTCCTCACCACTGAAGTCTTAGCATGTCCCCACCACCTCATCTACGGCATAAAATCCGACCACCTCCGGCCGGTCGGTCACCCCAGGTTCAAATACTCTCGCCGGCCCTCACTCGGATCTGAGAGCTTTGCCAAAAAAAAAAACCCGCTCTCATCGGCCCTTGCCCGAATCTGAGCACTCTGCAAAAAAGCCTTAGTCTCGCCGATGAGTTCCACCACATCCACACTCCTCGCCAGACTGGGGCTGCAGTCGGATCCTGGTTTGTTAAAGTTGTGCCGCAACCTCGACAGCACTGCTCACCAAGCTGCCCCAACACCATCGACGGGCACAACGGGATGTTTTGTTCTAGTTTTTTCAACAAAATATAGCACTGGCCAAACAATTGGATACTTCTAACATTGGTTCCAATACAAAAACTAGGAAGGGGATGAATACTTCGTTTTGGTTGGATACACGGTACACACAGATTAAATTGGCATATGAATCTGCTCACCTTTGTGCATTGACTAGTGACATAAACGGGAATATTATACAGTATAAGAATAGTAACAGAAATGAGAATCTGGCAGGCAAGTACTACAGAATGATGAACATCATTAGTCAAGTTGGATTTGGGGAAAGTCATGAATGGGGAAAATTTGGTTGCTTAAGAAAAAATAAGTAATTATCTGTCAAATCCTCATATGCTTTAATGAACTCTAGTGGCGTAAAGTCTCAGTTAGATTGCATTTTGGTCAGCCTGCTCTTTTAAAAGTCAAAATATTGATGTGGTTGGCATCTTCTGATGCGTTGCTTCACAAAGGTATTCATCATAATTTGATCTGTAAACTTTGTGATTCTCAAGATGAGTCTATTGTTCATCTGTTTCCTCAACTGTCCTTTTCAGAACTCAGAATTCAAAGTCTACCTTGATGAGATTACAGATTTGTGGACAAACTGGAGGCCCAGTTGTGGGTTTCTCAGTCAGACTAGAATAGAATTGGACTTGTATGTTATGGCTATATTCTGGTTGATTTGGTAAGAAAGAAACTCTCGTATATTTCTTCAAAAATCTAAATCTAGTAGAGTTGTGCTTGGTTTTATTTGTTCTTTTCTGACTTTTGGCCGGAAATTTGCCTTAAAAACAATGCAGAACGTTTGTCAGGCAAGAGAAATATTTCGAGGAAAACATGGGAAAAAAATCCTGGAAACATTGTGGTGTCCTTAGAGCAGCACTAGCCATCAGGATTTGAATACTGCAGTGATCGAACGAATTTGAATGGCAAGCCTTCCTCCTCTTCCACCATCACTACCTCCTCCTGGCTTAATTACGAGGTCAGAGATTATTATTAATCAAGGAAAAATAATCTGATTTCTGTCACGTGTCGTACGAATTTGACAGTTCGAGACGGTAACATGAAAAAAAAATTTAATTTTTATGGTAATTCATAAAAAAAGCCGTGAAACTTCTTGTATTTTGTAAAAATTCTCTAATATAATAATTAATGTTAATTTATTTTAAATGGTTTGATGCAGGTTTTCTGTGTCATTCGTTTGCTATGCTTAATTATCGTGTCATGCAATAGCTGTGGCTTCTTATATTGTGGCCATAAAATTGCTAAAGTGGACAATGAAATTGGATCTCTCGGACTGATACCTCCTTGATACATTTTAAACTTGTGATCTCCCTTGTCACAACTTAATACTCTTAAACTAATTTTGAAAGTTCCTTTGATATATGATGCACAATGATTTTGTGGTATGTAGTGAACATTTTCTACAGATATGCAGATGTTCTGGTTCAATTTATTTTCATTATGTTGCTTTTTTCTTTTGCATAACTTGCTTTGGAACGAGTGATATAGGAAAGTAAGGAAATAATACAGTAACAGACGATTTCTTGGTATCGATAGAATGACAACTAATCCTATTCATGACAAATGAGGTCAGTGAACTGATATTTAGGTCAAGTTTTAATTTTTTTATTCGGAACTTGTCTCAATTAACACCGATGACTTATAAATTGCAGGAAATTTTAGGAAGATTGATATTTAACTTGAGAAGAATATTTAAGATGATGAAACTGAAATTAAGCAACTAGGAATGGCAGTTACAAACTTATAGTATGGAGAAAGTCATAAAATTTACAGAGTACATCATTAATGTTCTGTTGCTTTAAATTTTAAATTGGAAATTTAACAATATTTAAATAAAATAGAAAGTTTTATTTGCATTGATTTTTTAGTAAATAATCTTTAACCTGAACAAAATAAAAATTAATCTAACACTGATATCAACAACAAACATCAAAGACCCAACAATCACACTCATGCTCATCTCATTAAACACTCACAATGCGCCATTAATAAAACCCCATATTTTTATTAACATCCCATAAAAACAAAAAACAACAAGGAAAACAAAAGACAAGGAAAAGAGGAAAAAAGAAAAGAAAAGAAAATTACAGATTTGATTATGAGAAGACTTGATGCAATGCCTCATCCATCAACTCGGGGCTCAATCTCACCATCAGCACACAAAACTCCATCTCGCTGAGCCCTCCGTCGCCGTCCATGTCCCCTTTCCTCACCATCCCGCGCAGCTCCTCGTCGCTCAGCCCATCAAGGCAGAGCTCGGCCATGAGGCCCTCTACCTCGAGCTTCTCTGCCATCGTGGGCAAAAAGTCCTCGAACTCGATGGGTCTGATGTTGTTAGCCATTGGAATTGAAACAGAGGAGGAAGGGGAAAAAGTGGGTATTTTGGGAAGAATGAAAAAAGGTGGGGTTTTGGTAAGGATGGGGGTGGGGGAAATGCGAATAAACAGCTTGAGATGAGTTGAGGATTCGGTTGGGGGAGGAAGGAGAGGAGGAAGAGGGGGGGGGCCTTCAATCAATAACAGCTGGGTATTTTGGGAAGAAATAAGTGATAAGGTCGAAAATGCCCTGTTGTCCACTAAATTTAGTGTAAATCCTGAAATTACTTTGCCTGAAAGTTAAGTTTCTCGGTCGGAGGATGACAATGTATATCACGTGAATTAAACACTTAATATTTCTTCTCACAAAGCTTATAGACTTTTTTAGACTGTGAGATAACAATGTATACCATGTTAATTGAGCACTTAACAAGAAAAACATCTATTTTGAAACAAGAATGATAATAAATAAATATATTTTTAGACAATGTTTGAGCTTAGAATCTCTTAAAACATAATGCTCTGATATTATATTAAAAGAATACGTTCAAAATTTTGAGTTGTGAACTAACAATATATATTAAACTAATTGAACATTTGACTATATAAAAAAGTTATCAAGTTTTATAATGTTGTCGAGTTTCATAAAATTAATGCAAGTATAGCTTTAAAAAGTTGCACTTACGGATTTATTTCGACCCTGGAAATAAATCTTTTGTGTTTGCGATTGTCATTTTTCTTACTCTTGCTCATACTCCATTTGCTTTACATTGCTCATACTTGCTTTTATTGCTTATATTATTCATCCTTGTCAGTTTTTCTCATTTGAGCAAGAAGGTAATTGTGCACCTCAACTCTTATTCAAGAAGAATTAAGAGAAGTTATAGAGCTCTTAATTGAAAATTCCGCTTCATTTCTTGTTTTTGAGTTGACCGTTTTAATTGTGATTTTAAATTGTTGTATTTTCGCATTTTGATTAGCTATCACCTATTCACCCCCCTCTAGATGATTTTAAATTGGTACCAGAGCTTGAACTCTAGTTTTGGGTATAACAACCTTAGATAGATCCTCTTTTACTAATCATTTATTTGCTTCACACACTTGCACTTGCATCCATGGCCGAAGGTATTAAGACCCCTCCCAAGTTTGATGGCTTTAACTTTCCCATATAGAAGGTTAAGATAATCGTATTTTTGCAATCTCTAGGTAGCTGGCTTGCAAAGACAGTGATCAAACCATGTATGTTTTCCGAAGGTGATGAGGACACTTGGTCCAATATTACCGTAAGAAATTTAATGCAGATGCTAAAGCTCACTATGCACTTTTACAAGCTTTGAATGATGATGATGTATGTAGAGTAATTCATTGTAAAATCGCATATGAAATTGGGTCATATTTGGTTGTCCGCGAGGGAACATCACAAGTCAAAAGACCTAAAATAGATCTTTTGCGTTCCCATTATGAAATTTTTTTTGCATGAATGACAATGAATCCATTGATGATATGGTTATAAGGTTTACTAAGATTACTAATGGTGTTACTTTTTTAGGTGATTCTATTGTCAATGACCAAAAGGTGAGAAAGATCATTCAGACGCTTCCATTTTCTTGGGAAGTCAAGTCAACAACCTTGAAGGAGGTCAATGACAAAGAGAAGATGGAGTTCATTGATCTTATAGGCAACCTTAAAACTTATGAAATGAAGAGGAAAGTAAGAGAAGAGAAGACACCTCAAAGAAGAAAACACTTACCTTCAAGTCTACTCCAATCATCTCTGACGAAGATGAACAAGAGGATGAAGATTTATCCATCCTCGTGAAGAATGTGAGGAGAATGTACAAGAAGACGGAGTTCAACAACCGAAGAAAATGGCAAGGAAAAGAGGAAAGAAAGATAGTTTGCTATAATTGTAGAAAGCCCGATCACATCATTGCCGATTGCCGGAGATAAAGAGAAAACTCACTACCTCCAAGAAGCCCTACAAGAAGAAAGTCTTGAAAGCTGCTTGGGATTCGAAGAGTGAATCCGAGGAAGAGGTGGCACGGCTAATGTGTGCTTCATGGCTAATGATAACACACCTAAGGTAACTCCCGAAACTATTCTTGATGATTATAAGTTATCCATAGATGAACTAGGAAAAGCACTTGAAAAACTTTTCATCAACTATGATTTTCTCAAAAAGAAGTATACGAAAATGAAAAAAATGAACTTTTAGAAAATCAATTAATGTTATTTCAAAAAAAAAAATTTTATCTACTTCTCTTCAAAAGACTCAAAAGATTTGATACATATAAAATTTCATGTAAAGCTAAATTCCTTGAATTGATGAAAATGAGTTTTCTTTTATGAAAAACAAGATAAATACTTGAGTAATGTTTAAAGAAATGTGAGTTTGATAAAACTAGGTTAGGAGCAATGTTTCAAATAATCATGTTTGGGATCGAAAACTAACATTTTAGAACCCAAGAAAATTTGGATACCAAAGTCAACAACTCTTTTAAATGATATAAGTACGCACCAAGGCCCAAGACGTAAGGAGCGGTGGTACGTTGATAGTGGTTGCTCACGACACATGACATTGGAATCAACAATTTTGCAAAATATCAAGGTCTAGTGAAGGTGGCACCGTCACCTTCGGAGATGACTCTAGGGGTAAAATTATCAGTATAGGTAATATCAAGATTGCTCATCTCTTTTAATTGAAAATGTTGCTTGGTTAAAGGTCTCAAGCATAATCTATTAAACATTAGTCAATTGTGTGACAAAGGCTTAAGAATTATTTTGTATGACTCTACTTGTAATATTATGATGGGAAAAGTAATTCCCGTGTACTTCAGTTTTCATGAGAACAATGCTTATATCATTGATATGTTGAATTTACAATGCAATGCTACTTGTTTTACCGCTTTTAATGAAGATTCTTGGTTGTGGCATAGATGGTTAGGTCATGTTTCTTTGACCATCTATCTCGTATTAACTCCAAAGAAACGGTGAAAGGTATCCCTAACTTGAAATTTGAAATGAATTGCATTTGTGATGCGTGCCAACTTGAAAAACAAACCAAATTCTCTTTCAAATCTATTAAGGATATTATGACATCATGATCTTTAAAATTGATATATATGGATTTGTTTGGTCCGACCAAAAACAAAAATCTTAGTGTAAACCGTTTTGTTTTGTCCTATGATGATTTTTCAAGATTTACATAGGTTTTTTTTGAAGCACAAAGGTGAAGCTTTTTGCATTTTAATTTTTTAAAAAGAGTTAAGAAAAAAGATTTTCCGATTTTGCGCATTAGAAATGATAGAGATGATGAGTTTGTAAACACTCATTTATTACTTATTGTGAAAAAAATGAAATCAAACATGAGCTATCATGTTCTAGAACTCCACAACAAATGAAATCGTTAAAAGGAAGAGTAGAACTCTTCAAGAGATGGCAAGCACCATGATTAGTGAATACGGACTCTCTCAATAACTATGGGCCGAGGCCTTAAACACTTCATGTTATATTGAAAATAAAATTTTTTTTTGCAAGAATTCAAATAAAACCCTTTTGAGATTTACTATTTGAGAAAACTAAATGTTTCATATTTCAAAGTTTTGGATGTAAATGTTTTGTTTTGAATAATAAGGAAAATTTAGGTAAATTTGATGCCTCAAGTCTTTTGAAGCTATCTTTGTTGGCTACTCTAATACTAGCAAGACATTTAGAGTCTTCATTAGGTCAACTTTGACTATTGAGGAATCTGTGCATGTAAAGTTTGTGAAATCTACTCTCTTTGAAGATGTTGTAGATTGTGAGAATGATTCCTTAGGTGAAGACATGGAGAAGATGTCTATGAAAGACACCAGTGCAAAAAGAATAAAAGCAAGAGACGATGCAAATGGTGAAGTTCAAGAAGTTGAAAAGGAACCAACTCAACCACTTCCGAAGGTTGGAGATATGCTACAAGTCATCCCAAAGATCTTATCATAGGTGATGTATCAAAGGGAGTAACTACTAGATCTAAGCTTCTTGATATTTGTGGTCATTTTGCTTTTATCTTACACATAGAACCAAAAACATCCTTGAGGCCGATGCGATTCATATTGATTACTACAATACAAAAGGAGCTCAATCAATTTAAGCGTAATCAAGTTGGCATCTTATTTCTAAGCCCCATGATAAACCAACAGTTAAACTAAATGGGTCTTTAGAAACAAGTCAGATGAGTCGGGTAATATAGTAAGGAACAAGGCTAGGCTAGTGACAAAGGTTACAATGTAACGGCCCGATCCCTCGGGTACGGAGACGTTACTGCGACATATATACGCAGGTCGAAAATACTCTCACGTATATACGCTAAGCATCAGTACAGGCAAAATTAGAGTATGGAAGCACGTGGTGCATTATACATTCCAACATATGAGTACATTTACAAAGTTATCACAGGATGTGACATAATATTACAAGAATATTACATCAGTGATCGGCACAAATGCGCGAAATACAAAGAGGTATACAAGTATGAACAGTACAAGGAGCGCTCATGAGTTTACAGAAGGAAAATTCGAGAGATGCGCAGGGGCCTGGAAGGATAGGGCTTGAAACGGTCTACTGGAGATCCACGCTACACTGCACTTCTCAAGTCAGCAATTGGGAGAATCTACACGCTCCAAGCTCCAGGACCTGGACATGAAGATCCAGGGGAGTTAAAACTCCCCAGCAAGTGGTGATGCTAATGCCAAATGGCGTGCATAAATAAGCACACTGTCTCGATAAATCCAAATCATAAACATGCATTGAAAACCGTGTCGTGAGCACATGCATACAGAAGCAGACATGGAGGCAGAAAAAAAGCAGATAAGACAACATCAGATATATCCTAAACTAACATAAAATCGATATAAAATTGATAAAATCGAATAAAGCCGAATACGAGCAAAACTAATTGTACAAGCTTAGGTCACGGCTTCATGAGACTAATACATCGAAGGAATAATCCAAATAAGGAATCCCTCATCTATATACCTTTGTCCCATGTCACCATAATCCGAGCGCATACAACCCGAGTTACAAAACAACACAACAAATTATATGTTAGTATCTTATCATAATTGGGGCCGTCTAAGTTGTAGGTTTAGGATGTGTCCCATTCCACATACTTTCACTTACAACTTATAGAGCAAGTTATTTAGAAACTGATGAAGTTCGACGAACCATATTTAGGATGGGCCCCGTACATGCCCGGGATAAATGTCCAGGAGTATTCGGTGCTGAGCCGAAAAGTACGGCTAAGTACCGGGACTTATTGTACGCCCGAACAGGAATAGAGTATCGCAGATCCCATAGAAATAGGCATAAGACGTGTGCATACTCGGTAGGAATAAACATGAGCAAGGGTGCCAGCATACCCCACGGAATCCCTGGTGGCCGCCAGGTGATCCTCAAGTATGTGGCCACGATGACTCGAAAAGACCACCATAAACATGACTATTCAGGACCCATCAGTCCCCCCAAACCGGGTGCAAGTTGTCTTATTATAATTTATTATGTAATTATCAATTTACGGGAATAGCAGGAGAATGATATGATCAGGAATTCAGGAGTACATGAGTACATGTGTAACAGGAGTACATGTCACTGTATATAATACAGGACAACAGGTTACTGTATATAACAGAGGATAACGGGTTACTATATATAATACATGATAATACGGCAGGATTCCCGTAAATGTGATAATCATGGGTCAAGTGTTAACATGATAGATGGCAGGTGATAAGTCATGTCATAACAGGGAGCAAGTGTCAAGTAGTAGCATGTCAGGTGATAATACATCAGTTGTTAAGTGATACAGACAGGTGTCAGGTAATAGCATGTAGATGACAGGTGTCAGGTAATAGCATATCAAGTGTTACATAATAAGTATGTACATGACAAGTGATAGAGAATAGCTGAGCACATAAAGCAGAGCTGAGCAGGCTGGAGCGAAGCTAATGTACAACACTAAATGCTATCACGCTTGACGTGTTACCGCTCGCAGCGTAGCTAGACACACGTGTCGCAGCAAGCGTATGAACGACATACTACCGCTTACGGTGAATCCACGCTCATAGGGTAACTACGCTCGAACGGAGTGAGCCGTAAAGTGTTGAGTTAGGTCCGCCTACCAGGCGGCGTAGCATACAGAAAGTTCAGAGGACTTTTAAAACCTCATAGAGGTTGAACTCGGAGGTAGGCCCAACGGTAAAGATACCTGCAGAAGGTGTTAGTTCCGAACAACACACATAAGGAATATTATCTATACTGTTCAAGTATTCATCACGGGAATATACATATACAATAATGGGCTCTCGGCCTCTTACAAATACAAGAGTGTTGGTCCCGAGATGATGTCAAATGCGGAACTATCTCTGTTGGCAATTATGGATCTAAAAAATACTCAAGTCAACACAAAACTAAAAACAAGAAGGATTAATGTTAAGCAAATAAATAACTTGCAAAAAGGAAAATAAATCTCAGAAAATAGACAAACGCAAACAAGAGAGATTTATCCTGGTTCGGTCCTTGTGACCTACATCCAGTCCCCAAGCCACCCGCTTGAGATTTTCCTTTATCCTTGATTTTGTACACCCAAATCACAACCATGCACACCACTTGACAAATCCCCTTTGCCAAATGTGTACACCTTCTCCTCCACCAAGAGAATACCTTCACCTTGTACAACTGCCTCTACACCAAGAAGCCACCCGTGTACAATGATTGCTTTGAGAATTACAACTTTCCTATAAGCCTTGGTAATGTGTATGAACGTGGACAAGGTCTAGTATAGGAGAAACTTCAGAGAACTTCACAATGGAAAATGACTTTTGGTGAAGAACAGAAGTTGGAAAAACAGTTTTCAGATTTTGACAGAATTTTGGCTTTGGAAAACTGAAGATTTTTTCTTGGTATTTGGCCTTTGGACTAATACCCTTTATATAGCTGAAGACTAGGGTTAGTTAGGGTAGTTACAGGTGCCTTTGAATGATGAAACGTTGGAAAACGTTGCACAAAAGACCAGATAACGAAAACTGTCCAACAGTCATAAACTGCCTATAGTCGACTTTCCTATAGAGTTAGTCGACTAGACTAGGCAAATTTCCTACTATTAGTCGACTTGGTTTGGGTATTAGTCGACTAGGTCAAGAAACGTTGGACTGACAGTTTTCTGATAAACTGATTCAAGTCGACTGCAACTAACTGTTAGTCGACTGGACCAGGGATTAGTCGACTAGGGGATAAGGGTTAGTCGACTACACTTTGATATTAGTCGACTATAGTTTACTGTCAAGTCGACTAATGCATAAACAGAGAGTTGGGTCTGAATTGACACAAGACTTAGTCGACTAGAGTTTTGGGTCAAGTCGACTACACATGTTATTAGTCGACTTGACATAGATATTAGTCGACTAATGGACATTGAAATGGTGTGTGTGTCAAGGCTTTTTACATGCTATTTCATCTTTACAAAATACATCATATCAACTCTCCTTGGGACATCTTGATCATGTAGAACTCTTGATTCGTCATGTGTTAGAGCTCCAAATGAAATGCTTCACAAAGTCTTCATCGAAACATGTTCCAACATTCTCCCCCTTTTAGATGATGACGCTTTGTGTGCACAAGTGCTCCCCCTGCAAAAAATATGTTATATTTTCCTCCCCTGCAGAAATTGGGTTATAACAAATATGAAAAGACTTTGTTCTCCCCTGCAACAAATATATCATTAAATAAATATATATATAATATATGTTCTTTATCAACTTTTATATGGTACCTGCAAGATAAACGTTAGATGGTACCAAACATAAAAGAACATATTAACCTTTAGGAGTCCAAATCCATTTAGAATTTGGTTTCCACCTGTTAATATACACATAGTTGCATGAATCACATATATCATGAATGTATGATGCAATATATGTATTTTTATCATGAAAACTTAAATTCTTAGGAATCCATATAAACTTTGTCTTAATTCTTTTTGAAACATGATTAGACTTTCTTTTCACATATGGATTACTAACATATGAAGACTTTTCATTATATCCAATACCATAATGATTATCATGTGACAACTTCTGAAAAGATAATAAATCATTCAAATTTTCTTTTCCTTTATTGAACTTAGTCACATTTTGCAAAAGATCTTCATATTTCTTTTTGAAAACTGAAATATCTTTATCTAAAATAGAAATCCTTTTATTTAAAGACTCAGTTTCCTTTTTCAGAAAAATGTTCTCTTTTATAAACTTCTCATTTTCATTTTTCAAAGATGATATGACTTTTTCAAACTCATCTTGTTGAGAATTTATAGAAGATACTTGTAAAGCATAACATGAATTTTCCTTTAAAAGTTTTTCATTTTTTTTTGATAAAACTTTATTTTTCATTTTTTCATTTTTCAGATCAATAAACAATTCATGAAATGCATCAGAAAGTTCAGTAAACGATACCTCATCATCTTCCAGTGCCATGTAACATAGATTGACACGTTCAGTGGTTTCTTCTTCATCAGAGGAAGAGGAATCACTGTATTCTGATGATGCTTCATAGTTTCTCTTCTTTTTGAACTTTTTGCTCTTGTACTTATCCTTCTTTTTGAGCAAAGGGCAATCCATCTTCATATGACCTGGTTTGTCACAGTTAAAGCATTTGAATTTATCTTGCTTTAGGAATTGCCTGAATTTCTTTGAAAGCATTGCCATCTCCTCTTCATCGTCATTGGAATCGTCCGTGTCGGAGGATGCATGGAAGGCGAGTTCTTTCTTCTTTGAGCGGTGTTGTCGTTCGTCCTTCTTTCTTTCTTCTAACTGCACTTCATATGCCATTAGATTACCGATTAGGTTTTTCTAATGTCATAGTTGAGAGATCATTCGCCTCTTCAATGGCGGTTGTCTTCTTCTTCCATTCTGGTGTGAGTGCACGAAGGATCTTACGAACTCTTTCAACTTGGGTGTAGTCCTTTCCAAGGGATGCTAAGGTATTGGTGATGTCGGTGAATCTTGTAACCATTTCGGATATGGTTTCATTCTCCTCCATTTTGAATAATTTAAACATGTGGACAAGAACAGATATTTTAGATTCCTTAACTTTATTTGTGCCTTCGTGTGTTAGCTGAAGAGTATGCCATATTTGATGTGCAGAAGTGGATGTTGACACTCTGTTGAACTCTTCTTTGGTTAAGGTACAGAACAAGGCATTCATCGCTTTGGCGTCAAGGTTCGCGTTCTTCTTTTGATCTTCACTCCAAGCGTTGTAGTTGGTTGTTGGCTTGGTGTACGATGCTTCAACGATGTTCCAAAGTTCATAGTTGAGCGATTGCAAGTAGATCTTCATTCTACACTTCCAATAGTTGTAGTTGGATCCGTCAAATAGCGATGGACGTTGTGTAGAATGTCCTTCTTTGAATTGGGATGATGAGAACTCCGTTGCCATCTTTGTTGTTGACTTGTACCCGCTTTGATACTAAGTGTTGGTCCTGCTCTGATACCAATTGTTGGTCCCCGAGATGATGTCAAATGCGGAACTATCTCTGTTGGCAATTATGGATCTAAAAATACTCAAGTCAACACAAAACTAAAAACAAGAAGGATTAATGTTAAGCAAATAAATAAACTTGCAAAAAGAAAATAAATCTCAGAAATAGACAAACGCAAATAAGAGAGATTTATCCTGGTTCGGTCCTTGTGACCTACATCCAGTCCCATGCCACCCGCTTGAGATTTTCCTTTATCCTTTATTTTGTACACCTAAAATCACAACCATGCACACCACTTGACAAATCCCCTTTGCCAAATGTGTACACCTTCTCTTCCACCAAGAGAAAACCTTCTCTTCCACCAAGAGAATACCTTCACCTTGTACAACTGCCTCTACACCAAGAAGCCACCCATGTACAATGATTGCTTTGAGAATTACAACTTTCCTATAAGCCTTGTAATGTGTATGAACGTGGACAAGGTCTAGTATAGGAGAAACTTCAGAGAACTTCACAATGGAAAATGACTTTTGGTGAAGAACAGAAGTTGGAAAAACAGTTTTCAGATTTTGACAGAATTTTGGCTTTGGAAAACTGAAGATTTTTTCTTGGTATTTGGCCTTTGGACTAACTACCCTTTATATCGCTGAAGACTAGGGTTAGTTAGGGTAGTTATAGGTGCCTTTTGAATGATTGAAACGTTGGAAAACGTTGCACAAAAGACCAGATAACGAGAACTGTCCAACAGTCAGAAACTGCCTATAGTCGACTTTCCTATAGAGTTAGTCGACTAGACTAGGCAAATTTTCTACTATTAGTCGACTTGGTTTGGGTATTAGTCGACTAGGTCAAGAAACGTTGGACTGACAGGTTTCTGATAAACTGATTCAAGTCGACTGCAACTAACTGTTAGTCGACTGGACCAGGGATTAGTCGACTAGGGGATAAGGGTTAGTCGACTACACTTTGATATTAGTCGACTATAGTTTACTGTCAAGTCGACTAATGCAGAAACAGAGAGTTGGGTCTGAATTGACACAAGACTTAGTCGACTAGAGTTTTGGGTCAAGTCGACTACACATGTTATTAGTCGACTTGACATAGATATTAGTCGACTAATGGACATTGAAATGGTGTGTGTGTCAAGGCTTTTTACATGCTATTTCATCTTTACAAAATACATCATATCAACTCTCCTTGGGACATCTTGATCATGTAGAACTCTTGATTCGTCATGTGTTAGAGCTCCAAATGAAATGCTTCACAAAGTCTTCATCGAAACATGTTCTAATAAGGAGCACAATCCAAAATAAAATGACAATACAGATACAAATACAAGTCGACCTGACGAAACAGGGAAGTCCAAAAGGAAAGCGAGAACACTCGATTAAATCTTGGGAAAACACCGTGAAATCTCCAATCTCTGAAGTTCAGGGAACCAACACGGATATGCGTTCAAATATAATAAACATTATATTATATAGAGGAGGAGAGAGAGAAGGAACCAGAAGGAGAGAGAATGGAGACGCAAAAATCGCAGACGCGGGAGTCGTGTCGCGTAGATGCCACAAACGTGGGGTTCGAGACCCGCATTTAAGTAAGGACACGAGAAGAACGCGGACGTGAGCTCTGCGTCGCGTTGATACAAGAACACGAAGGTCACGTTAAAGAATTGCTTGGACGCGGGGTGAAACTTCACGTCTAGCAATTAACATAAGAGAAAGAGAGACAGGGAGATGAGACAGACGCAGGGATAGAGGAAGATGAATTACAGGGAAAAGAGAAAGAAAGAATGGAAAAAGAAAGAAGGAAAGAAGAAGAAAGAAAGAAAGAAGGAAAGAAAAGAAAGTTAGAAAAGGAAAGAAAAGAAAGAATAAGGGAAGGGGGGAGGAAGGCCGACCATGACCTGGCCGGCGGTCGCCGGTGGCAGCCAGAGGTGGCCGTAGATGGGCGGCCAAAGTTCCAAGCCCAAGCCAAGGATGATGCAAGTCTAGTTCAAAAGGGAAATTTGGAGTTTTGAAAAAGGCATTTCGGAGAGCGATGGATAGGTTCGTTGGAAAGAGCACGCCGAGGAGAAGAATTTGGTGTGATTATTGGTGGCCGAAGTGGTGTATGTTACGGTGGAGATGATGGAGAAGATGGTGGTGGAAGTGATGGGTTTCTTGGTAGAAAAAGAAGAAGAAGAAAGTGGTGAAGTTGGTGTTATGGTTGTTGTTGTTAGAATGAAAGAGGAGATGGAGGAGAGTAGGATCGTGGAATAGTTAGTGGCGATGGTGGCCTAGAAACGCAGCCAAGGGGGCTGGTTTGCTGCTACTGTCGTTGGCCCTTGGCTGGAAGAAGAAGAAAGAAAGAAATAATGAAAGAGAGAATAAAGGAAGGGGGTGTATATATATAAGGGAGATGGAGATATTTACAAGTTTGCCATGCGTTTCAAAACAAATGAGACTTGAATCTCATTTAAATGAGATCCGCGTCTAGGCAAAACAGAGCCACCGCATCCAGTATCAAACGTGGAGATGAGCTCCACATCCAGTATTAAACGCGAGTGTCGCGTTTTACAGAGGAGAGAGCAAGTCATGATGGCTTGACTAGAGTTGATTGGAAGGGCATTAAATACAAAAAGGAAGCGACTGCATTAAAATCAAATCTGTATCTGGTGAGCCTCAAGTCTGAGGAGGAGAGTGAAAATGGGTAAAGAGAAAGAAAAATATCTGGATAAAATTCTGGTATCTGTGAAAACATCGAAAACTTCGGAAAAGGCAGGAAAATAAAGAAACTCGAAAAGATTTTTAAAAATTCTCAAAAATAACAAATATTATTTTAAGATGTTTGTTGAAATCGGATTTCGGAGATTCAATCCCGTTTTCAAAATAAAAATCCTAAAATCCACCATCGATACCGGTCTACACCGGGTCGGCTGGATTTTGATAAATTCTGAAAAATCTCTAAAAATGAATTTAGAAAAAAATATAATTTTAAAAGATAAATGTAAAAGCAATTTTTAGAAATACAACTCCATTTGTAAATTAAAAATCCAAGAATCGATCAGCGACACTAGTCGACACCGATTTTAAAGATTTACAATTAATTCAGAAAAATTTCAGAAAATCATAGAAAATGTAAAATATTAGAAAACGATATACGAAACTAAAATCAGTCAAATCTGAATACCGAAAAGCCCAAATCGAGCAATACGCTAGGATCGGGTCCCCGGTTCAGACTATGACTGACTCTGAATCCACGAATCCAGATCCAAGGCAAAATGATCATATAAATCATTCATAAATCAAAACAAATACAGGAAGTAAATCAAAAAATAAAATCGAAAAATCTGAATACGTAACTATGTACATATTCTGGGAGCGGGATGTTACATACAATCAAATCAAGGACATCTATTTTGAGAAAACCTTTACATCTGTAGCACGGCTTGAAACTATACAGATGACCCTTGCTTTTTCCTTATATAAAGATTTCAAATTATTTCAAATGAACGTTAAAAGTGCTTTTCTAAATGATTTTATAGAGGAGGTGTATATTGAACAACCCCCGTGTTTGTTAATCCTGCACATCCCGATTTTGTTTTAAAATTAGAAAAAGCTTTATATGGTTTGAAACAAGCTTCAAGAGCTTGGTATGAAAGACTTAGTAGTTTTCTTATTAATAAGGGTCTTGTAAAGGGCAAAGTAGATACCACTTTATTTACCAAGCATGCTGACAATGATATTTTGATTATACAAATCAATATTGATGATATTAGCTTTGAATTTACTGATGAAAAGCTTTGCAAGGATTTTAAATTATGCATGAAGGAAGAGTTTGAAAGAGCATGATAGGAGAGCTCAACTACTTCCTTAGACTCTAAATCAAGTAAAGAAGTGATGGGATCTTCATAATCAAACCAAGTACACAAGAGAACTAATCAAGAAGTTTGAGTTAGAAGATGCGAAGAATAACAAGACTCTGATGGCTACTAGAACCAAGCTTGATAAGGACGAACAAGGTAAAAGTGTTGACATTAAACTCTATTGTAACATGATTGATAGTTTACTTAACGACAAGTAGGTTGAATATCATGTTTAGTGTTTGCGTTTGTGCTAGATTCCATATTGTCCTAAAAAATCCCACTTGATTACGGTAAAATGCATTATTAAATATCTTAAGGGCACTGATGGTATGAGCTTGTAGGATCCGAAGACCGGACAATTCTCAATGACGAATTATTCAGATGTCGACTATGCCGATTGTAGAGTGGATAGAAAAACACTAGTGAAACTTATCAATTTCTAAAAAAATTAACTTGTTTCATGATCTTCCAAGAAACAAAATTTTGTGGCCGTCTCAACCACCGAGGCGGAGTATGTTGCCGCCAGGACTTGTTGTGCATAAGTCCTCTAGATGAAACATACTCTCCTTGATTATGATTTGCATTTTGATCTGCATTATGAACATATTAAGATTTTTTTGTGATTATACTAATACTATTCATAAGACCAAGAATGCAAATCAACATTGTAAGACCAAACATATAGAAATTTGATATCACTTTCTTAGAGACCAATTATGAAAAAGGCGATATTAAAATTGGTTATATTTCTACCGATTTTTAATTGGCCGATATTTTTACAAAACCTCTTAATTATAATAGATTTTTTTACATTTGTGGTGAATTCAATGTTTGTATGATGGATCCTTCATTCGTTTGTTTAGAATTTTGAATTTCAATTCGATATCTCTCTCATATTATTTGTTTTTCAATTCATTTTTAATTTCAATTGGTTTCAATTTTTTTTGCCTTCGTGTTTATACTTTAAATTTGTCAATTTCAAATGGCATTCATTTGGTAGATTGAATATCATATTTTCAAAATTGGTGTCTTCTATCTCCTTTTTGATGCATGACAAAAAGAAAGAGAAGAAGTATGTTGAGTAACTTGAGTTATATTATATCATTTTATCATTAAATCCATTCTCATATTTTTATGCAATATTTAGTTAGTTATCTTACTCTTTATTACATATCTTTTGGCGAATGGAGGAATGGACGGATGAATGGCTGTTTCTATGCATATGGTTCTAAATTGTCAATTCAAATGGATGAATGACCGAATGTGCACACAGATATTCAAACATCTATGCACAGGGGATCGGCCGACCGCCCGGTCGACCGACACTCTGGAACTCGTTTAGCCGTTGGGATCCATCGATCGGTCGGTTAATCGATTTAGATCAAGCTCTCTTGTAGGAGTTTTTGTCTCTGGCTCTAGGTCGACGCTGGCAACGGCTATTTTAATCGTCATGGCCGGTCGAACGCCCGGTCGACCGCCAGACTGCCAGAAAGGGCAAAACGGTTAGTTTTCAATGTAAACTATTTTGTCTTTTTTTCAAACGAGCATTTTTCACTTTATTAGGGTTTTAACAACTATTTTATTCCCAGATTAATTCTCTAATAATATTTAACTATTTCCTATAAATAGGAGTCATTGGGGAGAGTTTCAAATAAAGAATTATCAAGAAAAAATCAAGAAAAAGTTTTGACAAAATGTTTGAAAATTTTCAAAGTTTCAAAGAGCATTCATTCCAAATCTCTTTTCAATTGATTTTTCTCTCACACGAACTTCTCAAGCCTCAAATTTCATTTCTAAATTCAAAAGAAATTGTAGAGAGTTTGTGATCTTTGTGGTCGCCAAGTGCTTGTATTCTTCATTGGTTTTGTGCTCATCTCTTATGTAGAGGTTTGAAAATTGGATTTGGAGCTCCGCGTCTTGTGTAGACCACTGTATTGAATCCTTTGTGAAAATCCTTGATGGAGAGTGAAAATCCTTCATGGGTGAAGGCCAGGACGTAGAGCAAGTTGCTCGAACCTCGAAATAAATTTAACGTTTGTGATTGTCATTTTTCTTACTCTTACTTTTACTCCACTTGCTTTACATTGCTAATACTTGCTTTTATTGCTTATATTATTTATACTTGTCAGTTTTTCTTATTTAAGTAAGAAGGCGATTGTGCACCTCAACTCTTGTTAAAGGGAAACAAGGAAAAGAAATTCCAGAGCCCTTAATTGAGAATTCGGCTTCACTTCTTATTTTTGAGTTGACTGTTTTAGTTGTGATTTTTAAATTATTGTATTTTCACATTTTGATTAGCTATCATCTATTCACCCCCCTCTATGTTACTTTCAATGTGACATTAGAATATATATAAACAATAAAGATAATGCTATAAACATACATGCATGCTAGACATGTTCATGCATCCAAAAGTCTAAACACATATTTCTAACAATATAATAATATAAAATGATTACAACCCATCACGTGATTCTATGAGTTTGCAAAAGAAAACCCTTCCTCGACGATTTTCTATAGAGTAGCTCTACCTTGCTTTTTATATTAAACCATATCTAAAGATCATAAGTTTAATAGAAGTCAAAATTTAAGCATCCTTTTTCACTAGAGTATAGTCTTTTGGTAAATAAAGAGAAACTTTCACTAAACTCACCTTAACTTTTAACTTAAATCACATTACGCAACTTCTCCTAAATTCAAAAATCATCAGTTTACCCCGCTATAATTTGAAAACTCAAGAGGGGGGGTAACAACATCAAGCAAAGGTGTATAATGACCTTTATGGCCTTAACCTCGGACCCGTGTCTTCTTATGTTGAATGTGAAGATACACGAGGTTCCCAGTCTTCTCATAGTTCCACGCAACATAATCCTCCCCAAATGCGAGAAAGGAGCTCATGTCGACGAACAAACCAACTTCCGATCTCTGAATAAGAGCAGAACCACTAGGGTTAGGGTTTTGGCGATCTAGACTAAGGAACAAAATTGAGAAATGGGATGATTGACTAGTACCGGGGTGTCGAAGGAGATGCAGCACTCGTGCTTGTAGATGCCGTTCGTTGGCTCGGGAATTCGAACCCTGGAGAGATGAGAGCGGAGGAGCTCCATGTGAGATTGAGAGCGAGAGCGATGAGAAATTCGAGGAGAATTGAGAGAATGAGAGAGAGAGAGATGAACGAAAAAGAGCTTGGAGGGGTTTGGAATCTGGGAGTTAGGGTTTACTGCTTGCAGCGAAGACTCTCGCGTTTGTACGGACGGGATCGAACTTGTAATGGATTCGACCCGAATTAGGCCCAAACACTAAATTTATAGAATGAGTGGAGAAACTAGTTTTTTGAATAGTAATGATATAAGTCGGGTATTGTTTATTGGAAAGAATTCTCTTTATCATTTATCTATATATTCAAATTAGGTTAATAATTAAAAATCACACAATTTCATGTCTTTTTATTCATACATTAAGTGATTAAATAAAATATGTTATATTAGCCGTAGAAAAAAAAAATGTCATTTGATGCATAGGTAAAAAAGTCCGAAATCATATAATTTTTTATTATTAACCTAATTTGAATATGTAGATCAAATTATTAGCCTAACTTTAATATGCAGATCAAGATGAATAATTCAGATTATTCACAGTGTGGTCAACCATGAAATTCTCGCAAAACTCAGTTTAAGAACCATTATCATATGATCATTTCGCTATATGTATAATCTAAAAGGACACACTAGAAACACTTTATCCTATATGTACAATTTACAACTACTCTTAAAAGCAAATAGAAAACACGCGCATATTTTCTTTTCCCTCCCTCCTCGTGTCTCCCCTCTATTTTTCCCTATCTTTTTATTTTTCATAAATATTGTCCCACTGCAATTAAAACTCTTGTAACATTTAAACTCTCTCTATACTTTTTTTTTCTATTTTTTTCAAATTGAAACTCTTTAATTATGAAAACTCTATTTTCTCTTTTTTTTCCCCTAAAATCTAAAATCAAATAAAATTACTTCTTTGTTTAAAAAAAAAGAAGAAGAAGAAGAAACTTCCCTCTCAACACATCCACGTGAAAGAAAAATATCTCTTCTGGATGCAGCTACCTTGTGTGGAAGTTCAGAAAAGGGTTAAAGGTAAAGCATTTGGACCATTAGAAATTAGTCGGGTACTTGAAAGATTTTCTTTTTATTGACGTGAAGTATTTATGATTACTTTTTTACCCAGCATTCATATTTAATTACAAAAGATACAACGAAGAAAGAGGCATAGAAAGACTAAACGTTTATTTTCTTAAGATAAAACTGTGAGGTAAAATCTCCCCCATTATTTCATTAATAAGAATTTAACGGAACATTTCAAAAAAAAAAAATTGTACAAACTTGCATAAAACACACATACACAATTTGATCTTTCAAAAAAAAAATGAAAAAAAAAAAAAAATCAAAGCCTTCGGAGAATCCTCTATTATAGTTGCGACGTCTGCAGCTCGGATCCATCCAATGCTTCGGTAGAGGAGAGATATCACGATTTCAATAGTAGGATTTTCGGTCAAAGACCAACCGAATTATTCAGGCGGTGCATTTGAAAAACTTGAAGGGCAAGATGCCAAGAGTCCAGTGTCAGGTCTCCTTTGTTTTGTTTCCATTGTAACTGCAACAAGAGACTTTTCTGTGTCAAAATTTACTAGGAAAAGGTGGATTTGGTCCAGTTTACAAGCATAGTTTTCACACTAATCTCCTAACTATCACTTTCCCCCTCAAAAAGACTGTTACGTTATAGGCTGAATAAAATGTTTAATCGATCTTTACGACCATAGACTAATTCCTTCAAGTGAACTTTGAATTAGTCCCCCCCGTGATTTTTCAGAGCCTTTAATACTTGAACAATATTGTATACACACAGTAATTGACATAAAGATTTGATACTGTTCACAAATAAATTGCTGTAAAAAGACAGTCCAACAAAAGTCAAGGACAATGCCTGAAGGAATTCAGGAATGAGGTTCTGCTGATCTCTCCAAGCAGCAGCACAGGAATCTCGTTAGGCTCCTGGGTTGCTGCATCCAAGAAGAAGAAAAAATATTGACCTATAAAATCCAGTCCTTGACAACCAAAGATCCATTTGCAACCTGATCACGGATCAGTTCAACAAAATTGGGTCAAAAGCCGGACTCGAACCAGAAACTGCCCTGATCCAATCTGTCCAACAACAGCAGGATCATGATTTCTCTATTCTCTCATCAAGAAAGTTGCATTCAACCTGACGGCTGGCAGCCCATCTCTCTCTTACGTCCCCCTTCAAATATCTTTAAAAGCTATGTCATGTATGTTCCCATTTCTGACTAGTCTCAGGCTAGTTGCAGCATTTGCCGGGTCAATAGAAACACAGCGTCAATGGTTGCTCTCCCTTTCTGGAGAACAGGTTAAGAATTGAGATGCCAACCTCAC
The DNA here is from genome assembly GCA_038442645.1 of Agave tequilana. Lineage (NCBI taxonomy): Eukaryota > Viridiplantae > Streptophyta > Magnoliopsida > Asparagales > Asparagaceae > Agave > Agave tequilana. The sequence continues at coordinate 29,796 of JAVJIF010011543.1, read as the reverse complement.
CATCTTCCCTATGCTCATGAGAGGATGAATTCTCTCTTAGTATTCCTCTCTCTCACCTCGCTCTTCCTCCTCGCACAAGCTACAGACACCTTGACTCCAGGCCAAGCCCTCACTGATGGCAATACCCTCGTGTCCGCAAACGAGGTTTTCGAGCTTGGCTTCTTTAGCCCTGAGACCTCAACAAGTCGTTACATCGGAATTTGGTACCGTAACTTCTCCACAAACACCGCCCTCTGGGTGGCCAACCGCGAATCTCCAGTTCTGGACAGGTCTGGTTCCCTCACAATTTCGGCAGATGGAAATTTGGTTCTCGTTGACAGCAACCAAAAGGTCGTGTGGTCATCCAATGTTTCCTCACTAACATCAAACCAAACAATCGTCAAGCTGGCAGACAGTGGCAACCTGCAGCTTAAAAATTCAGTAGGCGTGGTTTGGCAGAGCTTTGACAATCCTACAGATACATACCTTACAGGTATGCAGGTTGGGCTCGATATGAAGACCAACGTGAACCAATTATTCACATCATGGAAGAGTAGCATCGACCCAGCAGTCGGGAACTACTCGATGGGAATCGATCCTGATCGATCAACACAGATATTCATGTGGGACGGGGCGAAGCCCAGGTGGCGGTCAGGGCGGTGGAACGGACAGGTGTTTAGTGGGACTCAAGGTATGGTGCCAATGTATACTTATGGATTCAAGCTTAGTAACTTTCAACTGGAAGGAAAGATGTACTTCTACTATTCATCCTTCAATGCCTCGCAAAGATATATTCTAACTTGGGATGGGATATTGAAGCACTTGATCTGGAGGAATGACACCCAGGTTTGATACAAATTTAGCCTCACTCAGAAAATTTATCATTACCATTATCAGATTGTTAAGAAGTTAATATATGATGTACTTTTTCTTTCTCGCAAATTCACACATTAAAATCATTTGATAGCCTAAATTGGTCTTTTTCAGATGCAGACTTATTAATAAGGGACGCGATTACTCTACCATAGGCATGAATATGATAAATCTTAAGACCAAACTATCTTTATCTTCTTTTGTAAAAGAATACATATTTCAAATTCAACAGACTTCATCTTAAATATGTTGGCCCAGAGGCCCTTCACTCTAGTTTTGATGATGACTAACTCATGTAGTTATAGTTTACTAATAATCTTGTGATATTTAGTTTCAGATATTTGATCAAGATATTAGTAGGTGATCAGCTTCAACAAAGGTGTTTTGGAGCTTTCACATGGTGATTCAAGAGCTCAAGCGTCAAGTTCACATCTAGCACTCGTTTGGAGTCAAGCTCGGTGGATCACGTTTGGATCGAGTCGGCTTGGAGACGGAGTTCTACAAGAAGATATCGGATTGTTTAGTTAAGATTATGTTTAGATCTCATGTAAAGATTAGATAGTGTGATATGCTCAAGTTCACAGTACACACACAAGTTTAATGTTTTGATTTTTCGGTTTAACCAATCTTGGTTTTCATGAATAGATAGAATCAAAACAAGTTTACATGGTTTAATGTATATTAGATTTGATCTATATACATCTATACTTCATCTATTTAGAAAAACTTATTTTGATAGTCTACTTCATGAGTTTGGAGTTTTGTATTTAAACAAAACTTATTTTCGGATTTAATGTCAAAAACATAGATATAATACCTTTCATGTATATTGGATTCAATCCATATACAACATACTTAAAAGTTGTTTAAATATCATGTTTTTTGTATTTACATGTGTTTTGGAGAAATCGGATTTCCATTTCAAAAATCCAAGTTTTAGAAAAATATAGTTTTTGGTTTAAGGCAAATTTTCTATCACACAAAAATGGTTCAAATTGTTTGAAATATGTGTTGAATTTTTGTCACACATATATTTCAAAGATCTAATAAGAACTGATTTTTGTAGAATTTATATGATTTTATGAGATTTAATAGAAGATAAAAACTCAAGTTTTTAAATCTTATAATGGCTGGACTGGCTGTCTGCCGGTCGACCGGGGCAGAAGTTGGTCGACCGGTCCGGTCGACTGACGTGCACAGACGTGCACGCAGCCAGCTGGTGGGCCGGTCGACCGGGTCGGTTGACCGCCAGAGAGCTTCTGCTCTCTGGAAAAGGCCCCGGTCGACCGATAGAGAGCTCTGCTCTCTGTATCCAGCTCCGGTCGACTGAGCGGTCGATCGGCCAGAGAGCCGTTGCTCTCTGGATCCAGGCCCGGTCGACCGGGCGGTTGACCGGTGGGCTCAACGGTCATAAATTTGACCGTTGGCCGGTCGACGGCCCGGTCGACCGGAAGGGCAAATTTGCCCTTTCCTGCTGCCAACGGGCAGAATTTCTTTGGAGTTATAAATACCCCACATTTGAGCTAATTTTCATAACAATTTTAAGAGCAAAAAATTCTCCTGTTCTTAAGTGTTTTAACAACAAGTTTTAAAAGAGTTTTGGGTTTAAAGATTTGATCTTTATCTGTTTTAAAAGGGTTGAAAAATTCAAAAGAAAAAGAAAGTCTTTAGGATTGATTTTTGATCTTCATTTTTATATCTATCCTAGAAGTTTTCCCAAGAGTTTTTCTTTGTATTTTTGATTTTCAAACTCTTTATTTTCTCACACTTGAGCTATCTATCTATCCTATTTATTAGGATCTTTTTTTTTTTAAAAAAAAATTGGTTTGTGATTGAAAGAGACCACCAAGTTGTAAACCCTCCTTCATTTGTGTTGATATCCCTCTTAGTGAAGAGGTGATAATTGGAGTGGTGGCTTAGTGCCTATTCCCTCAAGTGTGAGGTGATTGGGGTTGTGTGGTTTTGTACCTTATCCCTCAAGTGTGAGGTTGATAGTTATTTGGCTTAGTGCCTTACCTCTAATGAGAGGTTGTATTGGTTGAGAGAGTTGTGTACTCCCAAATTGTTTTTACCAAAAATTCTCAGTGAAGATTGCCTGTGTGGGAAATCCTGTGTGGACGAGTTAGTGAAAATCCTTCTGTGTGAAGGCGGGGACGTAGAGCTGGGTGCTCGAACCTCGAAACATATCTTTGTGTTTGCGTTTGATCCACTTTCTCTAGCTTTCTCTCTTTTATATTGTGCCTTACATTGATTCATATTATTCATTCATATTTATATGCTTGGTATTGATTGTGTGTGTGCCTCACTTGTGTTGAACCAAGATAGCTTTACATAGCACCTCAACTCTTATTCAGAGGAATCAAGAGGAGTTAGTCCAGAGCCCTTCACCGAGAATTCGGCTACACTCTTTGGTTACAATAAGTGTGTTGCAATTAGTTCTTAAATTCCGCATTATTTGTCATAGATTAGCCTTACACCTATTCACCCCCCTCCTCTAGGTGTACTTTCAATATTGCTTGCATTTCTCAAAATTGTAACCACCCTATCACAAGCAGGTGCTCACCAAACCTGGGTTAGTATCCCTCTAAGATCTAAATCCCAGCAATTCAAAACTACCTTGTCAGTAGGGAAAATGACCATTTTCGCCAAGCAAAACTGACATTATCTCCTGCACAATCAACTCAGTTTGAGATCTTTTAACTTCAATTTAGGCAATTATACACCCTGGAAGCTTCTCCTTTTCACTGCAACCATAAAATCCTGAGCAACAGCTAAAAATTCAATATTTGTATAAATACCTAGCATGTCAGTTGACCTACTTGAATATATATTGATGAGAAACAATTTCTAAGAGAAAACTGCACTTCTTTATTTAAGTTGAATTTGAGTCTGCAGTATGTCCAAATAAATGCATTATTAGAACATTAAAAGAACAGAGTATCCTTTGTTTCTTGAATTGTAGAACAGAGCACGTAGATCTTGCTGACTGCAATGAACATGTACTTATCTTTGTAGTATTGCCAATAGCTTCATTAGGTACAGAAATTCATCCTGTAACATGGCTGTAAATCAGATTAACTTGTGCCAATCCTCAGCAGTCTAAACACCTCGTGTGCTGATTTTGATGGGAATTTGACTGGGAAAAGGGGAAGATCCGTAGACTCTAGGACTAGAGTAAGATAAACCCCATTTGAATTTGTAAGAATTCAGACAAGGAGAACAACTGTAGACCCTAGGACTAGAGTAAGATAAACCTCTTTGAATTTGTAAGAATTAGTCATATGAGCTGAAGAAACCAGAGGTCATTTCTGTATGGTGGGAGAAAGTTCCTTATAAAATTTTCTTGAATCAAATGAAAGATTACAGCGGATTAACACTCCGGCTATAAGAGAGGGAAGATGTTTAGACTTGAATCTCCCCTTTGTTTAATGCTGGGTTCTTGATGTGGCGGTGGAAAGTGAATCTTATTTTTCGTTGACCGGGTGAACGTCAGTACCTCTTAGGAATCCTCTCTTTGGATGGCAGACGGAGTAACACAGCTCCTGTCGACCGGAAATCTCAAAGAGATTATAGGCAAAGATTAACTTATACGCAACAAGTTGCTTGAAGAGTTGAACTCTCTTTCTTTCGGTGGAAGTCTCGGGGCTTCTACAGCTCACAAGCGAAATTCTTCTCCAAGAATTATCTGATCAACCGACCCCTTCTCCATAGCAAACGGGGCTATTTATAGAGGTTTCAGGGGTGAACGTGCCCCTAAAAACGCTCCATAATGGGGGTTAACTTCCTCATTATGTGGGCAGTGATTGACCCAATAACGAGGGCAGTTATAACTGAGACGCGGGTTTCGGCCCTCGCGCCTTAGTACTGCAGTGATGCAGAGACGCAGGTTTCGACCCTCGCGTCTTAATACTGCAGTGGTGCTGAGACGCGGGTTTCGACCCTCGCGCCTTGATGCCGCTGTGGTGCTGAGACGCGGGTTTCGACCCTCGCGCCTTGATGCCGCTGTGGTGCTGAGACGCGGGTTTCGACCCTCGCGTCTTGATGCTACAGTGAACGCGGGTTTCGACCCTCGCGCCTTGATGTTGCAGTGATGCTGAAACGCGGGTTTCGACCCTCGCGTCTTAATGCTGCAGTAATGCTGAGATTAGCCCTGCGTCTGAAGTTTGGACTCTGCTTTCTGATGACTTGTCTTTAGTGATTTTTAGACAGTCTACAGAATTTCCTCTAAAGTTTTTGATATTTCGCAGTTGACTGGGACGGATTTCGAAATACTTTGGACTTTGGTTGAGTTCATACTTCTCATGATTGGACTGACAATCATTTGAGATGCTCTGAGCTTGATCCTGTCTGGAATATGGTCTTCGTGAGTGTACTGTGAAACCCTTTGAAGCCATCAGAAATGATCGTGGCGAGTGTCTAGATACACAGTCTAAACCTTCCCGGTACTCTGAGCTTGTTGTTGGTGTACTCTGAAGTAGGGGTGAACAGTCATCTGCTTGTGCCAGTGTACTGTTGAACTGAATTACAGAAGCAAGGACTGAATGCAAGTCCTGTAGATGTAGGGGTCATGTTGTTTTGGAAACGCAGTCTTCACTTAGAGTGGGGACACGTCTGTTAATTTGCTGCAGAGACGCGGTTCTTGTAGGGATGCTCTTTTGAGATTAAGACGCACCTTTCGTTCTGTGAACTAGGCGCGACTTTGGCCTAGTTGAAGAGGCGCGATCTTCGGAGGGACGCGATTTTCTGTTGAACACGAATCCGTGTTGTGGGCGCGTTGCCATGTGTCCAGCAGAATTGAGGGAACATCTTCCTTTTGGCGCGCGAATTTTGCGCTGCATTTAATATGCATGCCACGCGTCGGACGGGAATTAGGCCTCGAGCCAAGCGCCGCGTATCTCTGCGAATCACTGTGCCTATTGTTGGCCCAAAGCCTATCACCCTAGTTTTGATGATGATCAACTCATGAAGTTATGATTACTAATGATCTTGTGTTTAATTAGTGACAGATTCCTTATCAAGATCTTAGTAGGTGTGGAGCTTCAACAAAGGATTTAAAGTCAAGTTGGAAGCTAGCACCGGTTGATTCACGAGCCTATGCATCAAGATCACATCTAGAGATGAGCTCGGTGGATTGCTTTTGGACCAAGTCAAGAAGATGAGAAGCCTTCAAGTGAAGACTTCAAGAAGATGAATACTTGTGTCTAGGTATAAGATTTTGTTTTTGTTTTAGAGTAAAATGTAAAGGATAGATAGTTGGTGGATTGCTCAAGTATACCATGCACACACACTCTTGATAGAATTGTTTTCATAAAAGAATTTTTATTTTAGAAAAGAATTTTAACCAAAACCAAATTTGTATTTAAGTGGTTTTGATTTTTGGTATTTCATAGTTTACATATCTTATATCCAAAACCATGCTTAGAGCCTATTGTCAAAAACTAGATATTTCATCTTGATTGTGTAGTGGATCATATCCATACACACTATGCTTTTAGAGTATATCTTGTTTTTGTATTTGATGAAAGTTTGGAAAAACATGTTGATATTTCAAAACCAAGTTTAGTGCTTTATGTCAAAAACTAGATATGTCATCTTGATTGTGTAGTGGATCATATCCACACACACTATGCTTTAAAGTGTATCTTGTTTTTGTATTTGATGGAAATTTGGAAAAACATGTTGTTTTAGAAAAACAGTTTTTATTATGAGCCAATATTTCCAAGTTACAAAAATAGTCAAATCTTTAATAAACATGCCTTGATTTTGTGCAAGCATGTTTCTATATCATAAAACTATTCTTGTAGAATTTCTAAGTATTTATGGGATTTTTATTAAGCCATAAAGACCTATCCTTAAATCCCAAATTTTCTGGTTCTGCCAGTTCTGATTTTTCAGAACTGACAGAGGCCGGTCGACCGGGTCGGTCGACCGGACGTGCACAGCGTGCACGCCTGTGTGCACTGGAGGTCGGTCGACCGGACCGGTCGACCGCTTAAGAGAGCTTTGCTCTCAGGAATTATCGGTCGACCGGGCCGGTCGACCGACAGAGAGTTTTCTCTCTTCTCCAGTTGCGCGGTCGACCGGGCCGGTCGACCGGACGGCTGCAACGGTCGGATTTTTGACCGTTGCCGGTCGCCGGGCCGGTCGACCGGTAGCTCTGACAGAACCCCAACGGCTCTATTTTCTGTCAGCCTATAAAAGGGGGTCTTGTCAACTGTTTTTGTGAGAAGATTTTAGAGACTCTTGAGCCAGTTTTTCTGATACTTTTAGAAGAGTTTTCTCCACAAAATTGAGTGCAAATACTTCCCATCTTAAAGGGATTTTATCAAGAGAGTGTAAAGTGATTTCTTGTGTTTTTTCACCATAACTTTCTTTCCTTGATTTCTCACACTACACTTGAGCATCCATTGAGCTATTCATCCTATAGGAGAGTTGTAGTGAGAGTTTGTAATTGGTGATCAAGTGTTTAGATCACCAAGAGATCATTTCTTGTTCTTTGAGAAGGCGGACGGTTGTGTTCGCGGTTTGATTGAGGGTCCTAGTGAGGACTTGGTGTTGTTGGGTCCTAGTGAGGACTTGTAGCTTGAGGTGCGGCCTCGACGAGCCGGTGGGCTTGTGGTGTGTAAGGGACTAGAGAGTCCGAGAGCTTGTAGGTGTTGCGGCACCAAGGAGAGATCCGTTGGGGATCTTACATAGTGGAAATCCTTCGTGTGTCGAAGGCGGGGATGTAGAGCAAGTGTGCTCGAACCTCGAAACAAACCCTTTGTATTTGTGATTGCTCACTCTTGCTCTCTTTCTCTTTTTGTCTCTATTTTATATCTTGCATTCAATTTATTGTGTTCATCTTATATATGCATGATATATTCCCTTGTGCTCATAATTGATATACATACTTGCTTGGGATTGTTGTTAACACTAGTATTCAACCAAGAGAGCCAACGCGGCACCTCAACCCATTCAAGGGGAATCTAGAGGAGCTTGTCCAGAGCCTCGCAAGGGGAATTCGGCAACACTCTTGAGTTATACATAAGTGTTTAATTAAAAGAAGTTTTAATTTGGTCATCTTAGTTTTAATTCCGCATTATTTGTTCATAAGTGACCATTAGATTAGCCATCACCTATTCACCCCCCTCTAGGTGATCTTACACCTATAAAAGACAACAGTCTGTCAAGAGTCATCATTAGACTCTTCTTCTTCGATGAGCCTTTTAGGGTTAAGAAAAGCTCGAAGCTTTGTTTTTTTTTCATTTTCATCATCTTCAACAGTGATCTTACGGTTGAAATGGCGCCCAAGACTAAACCCACTTCTTCATCTTCGAGCGCTGTCGCTCCGGAGGTTCAAATGGGTGGTTCTTCCATGCAGGAGGCCCCTATTTCAGGTAGTAAAACCATCTGATTTGGTTTTCGCCATTGAAGGGGCTTATAGAGTTCTTTCAACTCTTAAGTCCCTTTTGAACGTGAACCGCCAACGCGGGCTCATGCTCGTGTTTGATCTTCAGGCGCGGCTCTCGAATTGATAGATAAGATGCATGTTTGATGACCTCTGCATCCTTTCTTTATAAACTTGAGTCCATACCTGCTTGTTGAACGCAGGGCCTTATTGAGCCTTGCATTTCAGACTCGACGCTCAGAATATTTCTAAGTGTGGGGAGTTCAGACGCAGACTTCTTACGATTCTTGCGTCTTATAAGATTAGACGCAAGTTTTAATGAATCTCGCGTCTGAATCCGATACTTAGAAATTTTTTTAAGTCGTGGATTTTGAAGTGCGGTCTTCATGCTAGCCTCACATTCTTTGAGTCTGAATGCAGATTTTGATAATCTCCGCGTCTGGATCTTTCCTGCGTTTGAGTTTCAAACACTTAGCCATTTTCTTTTGGATTTCTGATCAAGTGTTGTTCTCTTTGCAGTACGATACTCCTCCAACCCTTTGTCCAAAAAGTGCCACTTTGGGCACGTAGGTGGCACTGATCATAATCTAACCTTCGTGCTTCAGAGAACTGCTCCTGTGACTGCTGGTAAATGAAGGAGCGAAAGGAGAGAATTTTTAATGCCAGTATGGTGACCCTCTGAGAGATTATCTCTGATGGACTGTTTGAGACAGATTCTCGCACTCCATTGCGGAAGCCTGTTTTCCTCTTTAGTGATGACATTGACGAGGACGACAGGATGCTACACGATGGGGATTATAAGTGGCTTCGTCAGGTAGGGGACAGGAAGTTCTTTCTTCCCAACATGGAGAGGATGTACCCCTTGTCCTATCTACAACACATGTCTGTTCATCGTGTGATGGATTGGGATCTTTCCCGATTTGTCTCTGGTGTCTCGCTTGGCAGACTAGGTGCCAAAGAAGTATACTCGACCGGCCATGGGAAAGAGCTCTTTGGTTTATTCCCTGGATTGGTCAAATCTGAATATCCGAGAGGAGAGACCCCTCAGCTTGGCACCACCTTCATCAATCAGTTCATAAAGGCTAGGGGTGATTTTCCCGTCGACTTCCGCCCGCTCGGGTGGATTCATTCTTCCAACAGATCCTGGTGGGGCAGGATGGTTGGATTTGTCCTTGTCGAGCTTGGAGCTCTGCTGGAACAGGTGGGGCTGTACCACTCGGTTAGGGCTGTGCGGTATGGCCTCCCGCAAAGCTCCCATAATTTCTATGGCATCCTGGAGCACTATAATCCTTTGACGGGCACATTTTTTACTCCAGTCAGAGAGATGGGGTTCGCTTTTCATGAGTTGTATGAAGTCTCGGGGCTTGTTATGGGAGATGCCCCTTATGAAGAATACGTTCTGACTTCTGAAGAACTTCATCTCTTGAAGAAGGAGAACCCTCAAGTATACGAGACATACTGGGAAGTGTTGTGCCACTTCCACATCTGTGGCCAAATAACCTCCTGGAGAACCAGGGGTGTCAAGCAGATGTCCTAGGCGAGTTACCTATTCAATGGTATAAATGAGAAGGACAGCCCAGTGACCAGCCTGGCTCCTAGTACTGACGAAGAAATTGCTGAGAGGATTAATGCCTCTGCAAGCCCTTACACCACGGAGTCAAATGAGGATACTTTCAAACCTGATACGATTTTTGAAAGTTTTCATCATCAGGCCCGAGTTCCCATTTCTGACCGGGCGTTATTGGCGGGCTTCCTTATGCTATGGCTGAAGCGTTGTGTAGTGCCAACACTGCCACATGAAGTAATCGTCGCCAATGTGGTGTATCCGGCGATTTTGTTGGCCTATGGGAAGTCTATCACCCTTCTCCCAGCAATGGTGGCTGGAATTCAAAGCGGATTACGGGCTCTAGTTAAAAGCCTGTGCCAAGTGGAGGCCATTGTCGACTATAAGGGTAGACCGGAGGTTGACTCGGAGGGAATGCCAAGAGTAAAGACCCCTAACTCCAGGATCGAGCTTCCATATACGTACTTGATGGCTTGGTACTTATGCATTGCCTTCACTGATGACGGCGGTGCCTCTGTCTGAGGGGTTTGTCCCTTTTGTGCAGAAGCTGGAGAATTCGAACTGGTCCAACTACTATATGTTCTTCGTTCGGAAATGTATTATAAATGCTTCGAACTATCAGCTCGACCGTTGCTTCCCCGAGATTGCTGATGCATCTTACGGGGATAAATTTCCCGACCTTGCGGGACCAGATGATTTCACAAGGCTGCCGTCGGGAGTCTTCTGGTGGCTGATCAATATTCGGCCAGGGTATCTGCTCTTTCGGTAAGGGAACTCATGTACGATCGAGCCTTATATGCCAAGCCGTTTTGCTCGACAGTTCGGCTATGATCAATTATATATCGGCAACCCCAATGCTAATCTCTCCTTCACTGGGAATGTGTTTGAAGGTGCTCGGGCATGGTACTATAGCGTGGCTGGAGGGACAAAAGCTGTTTTCAGCTTGCCTCACAAGACGCCCAACTGTTACACTAGCCTTAGCTTCTGTACTTGGTACTTCCTGGCTTGCAAGATGCCTGATTTCTCAATAAATGTCTCATGCATTAAGAGCATCAAGGCATCTTATAAGGACAAATTGGAGTCCAAAAAACGCGCGCGAGGTATGGAGGAATACCAGGCAGCCGAGAAAGAAGCAGGAGGGGAAACAGGGGTGGGACCGAGAGCAGCAACACCCAAGGAGCAGTCCATTAAAAATAGTCGGCAGGCTGTGTCTAAATGTTCCCACGGCTCTACTTCCAAGGGTGAGCCTATCCTGAAGAAAGCCAGAAGAGAATCGGAGACTGAAGCTCCATTGTCCGAGGTAGTCCCTTCTGGTGTTGAGGAGCAGAGGGAGGAAAAGGAAGAGGAAGAGGAGATCCCCCCTCTTCGTCCCCGTGGTCTATGCAGTAGGGGCCCTATGATCCTAGAAGAAGGAGAATTTGCAGGTGAAACCATCATGGCTGAAGAGGCTGAGCGACCTGAAGTTGACTTGGTCGGGAGGGATGACGTTGAAATCCCAGGGGTTTCAACTCAGCCTGAGCCTTCTTCAGTTTATGAGAGGAGGGCTGGGATGCAACAGCCTGGGTCTCCCAGTGTATTAATGCCCACTTCACGGGTTGTTGATCCCAGTCCTACTACTGGGGTGCTCAGTAGTAAAGTCTCGATTGCTGAGCCCGCTTGTGTTGAACTGTCATCTTCATAGTCCGAAGAACATGGATATTATTCTGGCGAAGAAGTTGATTTCAGCGATGAACCTGCTCTTCCTGATACGAGCAAATTTTCACATATTTTAGAGGAAGAGATACAAGGATGCGACCCTGTGACTGCTTCACCGATAGCAATAATTGCTGCTACCGAAGGTACTTTTCTTGTTTTCTTGAACCGTCTCCTTCTCAAGTTAGGGAAGGGTTCTGACATTTATTTTTAATTTTCAGGGCTGACTGTCGACAGTGAAGCCACCACCTCCTCTCATATCGAAGAGATGATTCAAGAGCTTGCCCAACAAGAGGGCCCTGAGGCTCCTATTATAGGGATGCCTCAAGAAAGTGCGACCGTCGAGGTCGGGGAGGCCTCAACCCCACATGACCTATCCAGGAACATGCCATCTTCTGACCCTCAACTTGGTAAGAGAATATCGACGCATTGAATATTCTCCTTTTTATTGTCATGGCTGATGTTTCGGTTGTTTGCAGAGAGCGCTGGAGTAGCTCAAGCAGAGAATCCTGTGGCAAGCATTGACGCAGAAGGTAGTACAGCTCAAACCTTGACCGGGGAACCCGATGTCGCAAAGTTTGCTGTTACTCCTGTCGCAGTGGAGGCCGCTACGACAATAACCGCCCCGGAGGTATCGGTGACCATCTCAGTATCTGACGAACCTATCGTCAGCCTCACTCCTGCGCAAGATGAACCGATTCCCGTCTCTCGCCCTGTCATGAAAGGGGGTTCGGGAGTACATCAGCAGAGTTCTCTCCAGTTAATGACATCATGGAAGAGCTAGCACGTCAAATGGTGCAGCAATTCTTTACTTCCATGAGATCTTGTATTGACCTCATTCTTTCTGGGGGTAGCTCTTTCAAGTTTGCCCGCAAACTTCTCGAAAATTAGATCGAGAACATTGGCCATACTGGGAGTCCTTCGCAGGTTAGGGCATGCCTGATGCTGGTGGAGCAACTGGGGAGCCATCTGAAGGAGCTCAAGACTCTGGAGAATGCGGGTTCAGTAGATGAGGCTCGGACAACCCTGAATAAGCTTCTTACCGCTTAAGAACATGAGCGAAAGGAGATGGAGGAACAAATAGCTGAAGTACGGGTGAGCAGAGTTCGATTATAACCGAAATAACCGATCAAAAATCGAAACCCAAACCCAAACCGAACCGAACCGCTCTAATTCGGTCGGGTTTCGGTTTTGTGTTCCAAAACCCGAACCCGACCGAACCGAATCTCTCACCCTATATATCACCCTACTCAAATTCAATTTAGTGAATCATATAGTTCATAACAAAAACTTGTGGAAGATTATCTTATTACTTTTAGCAATACCATCTTTTTTATGTTGAATATGTGAAAGCTATATTAAGTATACCATCACAATTGAGAATAATATTTATATTAATATAGTTCTTTTTTTTTTCATTCTTATCATTAAAAGTTAGTAATAATTATATGAGATTTTTTATAAGAGCTTCTTGACACTTTAAAAAGACAAGATTCTTATTGGTCCGAATAATGTCCAAACTTGTTGACATTTACAAAAGACAAGTGACAGACAAGCTGAAGACCAGTTTTCACCCATCTTCGAGGGACAAGGAAGCAACTTGAACTCCACTGATCCAGCAAGCAGACAGTGAACCCGGGTTGTTTCTAAACAGACCTCAGCAGGTCAAAAGGTGCTAGCACTTAGCATCACATGAGCCCAAAGGGATAGCCTCGCTTGAGAGGCTAAATATCACTCAACTTCGCCTCGAAGCCATCCAAAGCCTCGCCAGGAAGCTAACTCGCAACTTTGCCACAGAGGACTTCCAGCTCCGCCAAAGGGTTTCTTTCGGACTTCGCCAGAAGCTGCCTCTAGCTCCGCTACGAGCTCAATGCGGGCAGCTCCGCCATTGGTCTGCTATGGTCAACCTTTGACCAATCAAATCGCCGGATGAGATCAGATCTAATCAGATCAAATCCAATTAAGATCAAATCAGAGATCAAATTTGGCAGTTGATTGCCACAATCTCTTGATTCTCCTAAAACGAGTAAGAAGATCAGGGGAAATCCTCCAACGATATGGAAAGGATCAAGAAGATCAACCGACCTGCCAATCCTAGCTTCGCAGAAGCTGATCTTAGCCTCGCAGCAAGGCTACTTTCCGGATTCAAACAGATTCGATTCAATCTGTTTTTATATTTTCAAGGGACGATTATACCCTTGCTCTCCCTATAAATAGCCCATCAGGGGTACAAGGGAGAGGGCCGGATTTTTCTGAGAAGACTCCACAAGTAGAGACTTCTTCAAAAAGCACCATGTGCTCTCGAATTCAGAGATCTTTTAGAGAATTGCTTTCTCTATCCAGGGTGTTGATACCCTAACGTCGTCCTTCCTCTCAAGGAATCTCCGAAACTAAGCGAGAAGGAATTCCTAATTGAAGGTGACCTTGAGAAGCAGTAAGAGGGTTCTACCAACCCTCTATTCTCTGATTCCCGGAACCAGGCGAGAAGGGAATCTCATCGCTCGCATCGTCAAAGGGACAAAGTGGTCGCGCGCTGACCAGACTCCTATCGGCACACTTCTCCAGAATCTCTGAGGAGATCTACTTGTAATCTTTTTAAGAATACTTATAATTTAGCTCCTCAAACTCCTTTTTTTTGTAAGTTTTCCCCCTTTGCAAACATAATGGAAAATAAGATGGCGACTCCACTAGGGACTAAATTCTCCACTGCCGAGAATCAAGTGTCGCAATGCGACGAACAGACCTTCGGGTCTAACTCTGAATTCAGAAAAGCCGGTGCAGCCAGAGCCTTTCTGGCTAAATCTTCAAGGAAAGTTTCTGCGGAGACAGAAAAGGTTCTCTGCGAACCTACTGCGGTTCTCTGGCGCAACAAGGAAGCACGTCCGCAGTCTGATTCCTTGTGAGAACTTGGTGGTTCAGTTCGATCAAGGAAGATTTGAAGAAGTCCTCTCTGGGGGTGGCCCAATGCTTCGAGCACGGAAGCATAGGAAGGTTTCCACGACCAAGGTTTCAAAGCAGAAACCGGTAGCAGAATTCTGCCAACACCCCTCAGCCCCGCGTGTGGCTAATCAGGTTCCTTGCGAACCTAAGTCTCCTCTACCAAGGTGGGTATGGAAGCCTAAACAGAAGTCTCCAACCGAAGCTTCAGGCGTAGCTACGCCTAAACCGCGCCTCTCTCGCGAAGAAAAGGCAAGATGCCTGTCTGCTCCAATCATAAAGTCAAGACGACAATCATACCGTCGCCCAATTCAAGAGCAGCAATGCCTTGTGTCAGCATCGTTCTTATGAGCGAAGCTACTGTACCACAGCATACTCACTGCGTCCATGGCCGCGAGGCTAGGGCCAGAGTGTTATCTAAGGCAAATCCCCTTTGCAGCGGCATAGTGGGTAAAGCACCACAGCGTGCTCCGCTCTCCAGTTCGTCAAACATTAAGCTCGCACCTGTTGGCGAAGCTAGAACTGAAGTACTATTTAGTGCTAATCCCTTCCACAGGGATAAGAAGAACGGAACATCATCCTATGTACGCTCTAGAAAGGCCTCTCCACAGGATTATGTAGGCTCCCATGGGCCTGACTTGCGGGAATTCTCGGCGAACAAGCGGAAGTCGGTGTCTTTCCGAACTACTTCCCCCTGTTGTCAACAAAGGGGATGCCAGCTGGTGACAATCCATTCAGCTCGTTGCCGGTCACGACGAATCCTCGTCACTCCTCCATGCCGGCAATCAGTCTTTGATCGGCTATCTGTGCATCTCCCTATGAAGCATCGCAGAAGGAGCACCTCACGAGATCCAGCCTCCGCGTCCGTCAACATGACTGGGAGAGGACGAGAGATACGCGGAGGAAGTCAAACATCTGACGACACCCGCAGCTTCCCAGATCCAGACTACAGCCCAGACTTAGGCGAAGTCATGGTGCATGAAGAAGGTGTCTTCCGAAACACCAGATCCAGGGTGGCGATACCCTACAGTTACGAGCGGCCTTCTTCCTCGACGGCCCTAGCCTCATCACAGCCCAGGAGATCACTCCAATCATCGGACGAAGAAGATGAAGATAGTGGGTACGCCTCTTCGGCGACAGTTAGCTCGGTGCGAACAGACAGAGCATCAGTCAATATGGCTGATAACGTCAACGACGACCTTCGTCGACGCCTAGAAGCTCAGGAGCAAACTTCCAGAACCCAGCAAGAAGCCTTAGATAATATTCAACAGATGCTTGCTCGACTCCTCAGCAATCGGAATGACAACGATGCTGGGAGCAATCGCGATGAGGAGGAACACTTCAGCAATGAGCAGCCAAAGCTGGAGAAATCCAAGGAGGGTTCTTCCTTAGACGCCGAAGTCCTTAAGGGCCTCCAAGCTCAAATCGCATCCCTAATTCAGAGGGATGAATTAAAGAAGGTAGGGGCAGTCCGTCCTTATCCGCTGGAGTGGGATTAGGTGCCATATCCACCGAAGTTCAAACCACCAATGTTGCATACCTATGATGGAAAGAGCTCGCCAAATTAGCACATCTACTACTTCCGGTCTTAGACTGGTAATGTTATAAGCAATGACGCCATCATGGCTAGGCTGTTCATTGGCACCTTAAAGGGGGTGGCATTTGACTGGTTCCGAAGTCTTCCCCCGGGCTCTATCAACTCTTGGATCGATCTGGAAACTCGGTTCCTCTCTCGTTTCTATGAGGACGATACCAAAGTGACCATGGACAAGCTCCTCTCCACTGTGCAGAGGAAGGGCGAATCTGTCCGTGACTACATTGAACGGTTCAGAAATTTATCCTTGATGTGCCCAGCAGGGATGCCACTACCCATGCTCTTACAGACATGCAGACACAACTTCTTAGATCAAGTGGAAGTTCGCATGGGGGCTGTCAAAGCCCACACTTGGAAGGAATTAGTCGAACAAGCAGAGATAGCCGAGAAGTCGGCTAAAAAGTTCGAACCATCCGCCCCTAGAGGCAAGTGGGGGATGAACAACAAAGGGCGTAGCGGCCTACCGCAATCTTCTCAAGCTAAAGGCAAAGAGACTGTCTGTGGAGTTATCCGGAGATGTGCAGTCGAAGGCCAAGAAGAGCGGCTTCAACAATCAGGAGCCTAAGTTCCCTCCAAAGCAGTACTTTTTCAAAGACGATCAGGTGGTCAAATATTCCATCTGCTCCACAAAGGGAACAAAATGCAACTGCCAGATGCTCGGCGTCCCAATGAGATAGGGCGCACAAACGACCCTAAATACTGTCTCTACCACAGGATGATCCACCATCCTACTGACAAGTGTTATGTTCTCAAGGACAGAATACAAGCCCTGATCGATGCCGGGGTTCTGACGTTGAAGACGGAGCAGAAGAAAGTCACTGCCAATATGGTGACCCTCGAGTTCGGCAAAACTCCAAAGGTCACAGTTCCTGACGGAACTTATCCAGTCCTCGCTCCACGGTTAGACGTCAAGCATCCTCCAGCTACAACTCAAAACAATAAGGGTCTTGTTCCCTTAACATTGGAGACAAGAGAAGCACTCAGGGATGCGCTAGCCAATTCAGAATCCTTTCTGACATGCATGCCTGAGATCCCTAACGACGACGTTCAGTCTCCTTGCCCAGAATGTCATCATACACAATCCAAGGTGCCCGCTATTACATTCACGGCGGAAGATATGCTTCTTAAAGACAACAAGCACGATCGACCTCTGTACTACACCGGATATATCGGTTCAACGTGCATCGAAAGAATACAAGTCGATCCGGGGTCCGCACTCAGCATCATCCCCAAAAGGCTTCTTTACTTCCTCGGCATACCACTGTACAGGTTGTCCGCAACCACTACTACAATATACGGTTTCAACGCCGGGAGAAGTCATCCACTGGGGAAAATTTGACTCCGTTGCAGAATCGGGAGCCTGAAGTCAGAAGTGACATGCTATGTCATTGACGCTGACACATCATATAACCTGCTGCTGGGACGGCCATGGATCCATGCCAACTGGATCGTTCCCTCTACTCTGCACCAGTGCTTCAAATATGTTGAAGATGATGCGACAGTACGAACTGTCTTCGCTGAAAAGCAACCATTCAAAGGGGTTGGAAATTACTTCACTGACGCTCTCCTGTATCAAGAGGCCAGTGAAACACCTAAAGAACCATTGCCAGACGATGATGAAAGTGGCAATGAGGCGGATTCAGAATCCGAATCAGGCATGCCAGCCATTCTGATTGATGAACCAATTATAGCATGTCTCAATAATCCCCAATGTAATACTCCTTAAGAAGATGAAGGTGAATGGGTAATTAATGATAATATTTCTTTTGATTATCCCGCGAGTATTGGGTCGGTTAAATCCATTACAGATGGCTCTTTACATATGCCCTTACATAAGCCGAGTGCGGCTAGCACACCTATGGAAGCTATGGAAGGGGCCACGCTGGTGATCCCTCCGTCCAAACAAGGGCAGTTACCGATAATCTTCGATAGAACCCAACCACGAGGACCTACAGTTGCAGATTCAAGTTCAGATTCGGACATTCCACAGTTCTTCCATTACGCGCAGCCGGCACGTCATATTATGAAGAAAATGGGATACGACTTGAAGCATGGAGCAGGCCTGAATTTCGAAAAAGGAAGGCGCGGTTTGATGCGAAACTTTGTGCCTAAAGGGAAGCCTGCAAATTACTATGATAGTACACGCAGGGGGTTAGGGTATGTTACACCCACATCGTCAGCAACGGTTCAAGCCAAGGATGATGGATCAATTCCATCACATTCGGCCTCATCCTCCGAGTGGGACTCGGATATCAGTGTAGGAGGAATGTTCGAAGACCTCACTGTCAATATGACTTCAAGCAGTCAATTGGAGCCCGCAGAAGCTGTTGATGAGGAACCATGGGCCCAGCAATTAACCTCCAGTGGGAAAAGAGATTCGAACTGCGCGAGCCACCTACTGAAGACAAGGTGATGCAGGTCAACCTGGGAAGTCAAGATCATCCCAAACCCATCTTTATAAGTGAAAGCCTATCACTTATAGAAAAGGAAGAATTAATAATGCTCATAAAAGAGTATATAGATGTCTTCGCATGGAGCTACGAAGATATGCCCGGACTTGATCCACAGGTCGCTATGCACCGTCTAAACATCAAGCCCGACGTCAAGCCAGTCAAGCAGCAACAACGTCGGTTTCGCACGAACATTATGGAAGCTATTGAAGCCGAAGTTCACAAGCTCATTGCATGTGGCTTCATCCGGGAGGAACAACTTCCAGATTGGGTAGCTAACATCGTCCCCGTCCTCAAGAAGAACGGGAAAATACGGATATGCATCGACTACCGTGATCTCAATATGGCCTGTCCCAAAGACGAATTCTCACTGCCCATCACCGACGTCATGATTGACAACACATGCGGGTTCGAAAGAATGTCTTTCATGGACGGCTTTTCAGGATACAACCAGATTAAGATGTATCCCGACGACGAGAAGCATACTTCGTTCCGAACACCATTGGGGGTATACTGCTACACTGTAATGCCCTTCGGACTGAAGAACGCCGGAGCAACCTACCAGCGGGCAATGGGTACGATCTTCCGCGATCATCTCTGAAAAACGGTGGAATGCTATGTCGACGACATTGCCGTCAAAAGCTGCAACAAGAATGAACATCTTCGCGACTTGAGAACGATGTTCGACATAATGCGGGATCATCAACTGAAAATGAACCCGACAAAATCCTTCTTGGGAGTGTCAAGTGGCAAGTTCCTTGGGTTCATTGTCACATCAAAATGGATTCATCTAGACCCAGACAAAGTCAAGGCCATTCAGAGCATGCATCCCCCGAGGAATCTCAAAGAGCTTAGAAGCTTGCAAGGCAGGCTGGCTTATATCAGAAGATTCATTGCAAATCTCTCAGGCCGCTGTCAGCCGTTCACCCGACTCATGAAAAAGGGTGCTTCCTTCGTATGGGATCAAGCTTGCCAGGAAGCTTACGAAGACATCAAGAGGTACCTCACAAAGCCTCCAGTCTTAGTGGCCCCTACATCAGGGAAACCATTTTTTGCTTTATGTAAAAGCTCTGGATTACTCCCTCGGTGCCCTCCTCGCTCAAAAGGACGACAATGGCCACGAGCAGGCCATTTATTATCTGAGCAGAACTCTCATAGGAGCGGAATCTCGCTACAACCCTATCGAGAAAGAGTGTTTAGCTCTCGTCTTCGCTGTTCAGAAGACACGACATTATTTGGTCGGCCAGACCATACATGTCATCTCCAGAGTAAACCCATTGCGTCTTCTTATGACGAAGCCAGGATCATTGAATTCAAGATTGGCTAAGTGGGCACTTTTATTGTCTCAATACGACATGATCTTCACCCCTCAGAAGGCGGTTAAAGGCCAGGCCCTTGCAGAGTTCTTGGCTGCTCATCCGTTCCGGAACATTCAAAACTTCACGAAGATATCCCTGATGAAGTCTTTGAGTCTTATGCAACCTCAGAAGAGGAAGTGTGTCAGATGTTCTTCGATGGAGCATTGCGAATGGGCCCTAAAGGCAAGATTATTGCCGGAGTGGGGGTTGTGTTTATCTCCCCGCAGAACCATGTTCTTCCCAGAGCATTTTCTTTGACAGAATCATGCTCCAACAACGTAGCAGAATATAATGCTCTGCTCATCGGTCTTCAACTCGCCCATGGAATGGGGGTACGCTATCTCGAAGCTTATGGCGATTCAAAACTGATCATCAATCAGGTTAAAGGCGAATTCGAAGTCCGCCATGAGGACTTGGTGCCTTATTACCACACGGCCGTTGAATTGGCCAACCTATTTGAAGGTTTCTACATCGGGTACGTGTCTCGATCTCAGAATACCAAGGCGGACGCTCTTGTTGCATTAGCTACAACACTAGCCTTGCCAGCCGACACCGAGTATCACCTCACAGTCGCAACTCGACATCTTGTATGCTCCAAGCACATGCTAAGAACTCGAGAAGCCTATAATGTCTCCACGGATCTTGAACCAAGAGACTGGCGCTTTCCTCTCATTGACTATGCTTTGCACGGTCTGCTTCCAGACGATCCTAAAGAAGCGGCGTCCGTCAGACGAAGGTCTCTCCGGTTCTACTACGATCCGACTTTGA
This sequence comes from Agave tequilana, assembly GCA_038442645.1. Taxonomy (NCBI): domain Eukaryota; kingdom Viridiplantae; phylum Streptophyta; class Magnoliopsida; order Asparagales; family Asparagaceae; genus Agave; species Agave tequilana. Next base: position 9,191 of record JAVJIF010011543.1, on the reverse strand, counting down.
GGACACTTTACCGTCGTTCATATGACGGTCTCCTCCTCCGTTGCCTTTCTCATTCAGAGGCACAGGGAGCGCTCCAAGAAGCGCACGATGGCATTTGCGACGCTCATCAGCCAGGTCCAAAACTTAAGGACAGGTTGCACAGACTTGGATACTATTGGCCAACTATGATAGCTGATGCCATCCAATATGCACGAAGGTGTAAAGCGTGTCAAATCCATGCAGATTTCATACACCAGCCTTCAGAGTTGCTCCACCCGACTGTTGCTTCATGGCCATTTGAAGCATGGGGAATCGATGTCGTAGGGCCAATCAGCCCCTCTTCGACAAAAGGACACCGGTTTATCCTGGCAATAACCAACTACTTTTCAAAGTGGGCGGAAGCTATACCACTGGTTGAAGTCAAAACCTCTAATGTGGTTAACTTCATCAAGCACCATGTCATCTATCGATTTGGTGTCCCTGGGCGGATCATCCACGACAACGGTCCCCAATTCATAAGCCAAGTATTCCATCGGTTCTGCGATAAATACCGAATTCAGAATGTGGCTTCAACTGCCTATAATCCCGCCGCTAACGGCTTGGCGGAAGCATTCAACAAAACGATCATCAAGCTACTCAAGAAATTCGTCTCCTCGAACAAGCGAGATTGGGACGAAAAGCTTGGTGAATGTCTTTGGGCATACCGAATCACGGTTCAAACACCGACAGGCAATACGCCTTTTTCCTGGTATATGGGTGCGAAGCAGTCATCCTGTTGGAAATCCAGGTGCCATCATTACGAGTCGCTCTGACCACTAAGATTACATCAGATGACAATGATCTGTTGCGCCTTCAAGAGCTCGAAGCCCTAGATGAGAAGCGACTACAAGCTCAGCAACACGTCAAGTTGTATCAAGCTCGAATCTCAAAAGCCTTTAATAAGAAGGTCAAGCAAAGAGTCTTCCAGAAAGGAGACCTGGTTTTAGCCGTCAGACGACCGATGATTATGATGCATAAGACCAAAGGCAAATTTCAGCCTAAATGGGAAGGACCGTTTGTAATAGAAACAGTCTATTCAAACGGAGCATACCGCCTCATGACTTCAGATGGCGACCTACTCATGATGCCGATCAATGGCAAGTTCTTAAAGAAGTATTATCCTTAATCAAGGATCCTTCTCATGATCAAGTTAACACTACACCTCTGATCAAGATCTTCGTGTCCAAAGTACACACAAGAGAGCCTTTCTCTACCTCCAAGCGAGATCATACAACCATAAATCAGTAGGAACCTGGCCATACACTGGTTGTCTTAAAGGAGAATCAAGGTTATGCATATATTGACCAGATAATCCAACATCCTTAACGATTAAGGATAGAGGAAAATGTTGGCCTGTAAGCCCAACATAAATCCTCGACAACTCATCATGCTGACGGGAATAGCATGGCTAGCCCGACTCAAACGGTAGTTAGTAAAGGCATATCAAACCCGTTGATAGCTGGGGGTTTGCTAAAAATCCCAAGGGACCTGTTCCCATTCGATTCCCTCGTTTCTCCCTGTGAGAACGAGACCTCCAAAGTCACTTACCAATTCTCATCCATAGAATGGTAAGTCCTCATGTACATTTCGCTATTACGTTAACATTAAACCTATGACAGCAATTCCCTCGTTTCTCCCCGCGAGAACGAGACCTCCAAAGCCACTTACCAATTCTCATCCATAGAATGGTAAGACCACATATACATTTCGCTGTTACGTTAACATTAAACCTATGACAGTGATTCCCTCGTTTCTCCCCGTGAAAACGAGACCTTTTCCCAAATTCCATTACAACCTTGAGTTCGGTGGCGTCTCAATCGGTTATGTCATTGCGACCTCTGAACCAGCAGACAGCTGAGTCTCAATTTTGAGCTTGTTGACATTTACAAAAGACAAGTCTCAACCCCGAGCCCTATTGACATTTACAAAAGACAGGTCTCGATACTTATTGACATTTACAAAAGATAAGTATCACCAAATTTTGAAGCTTGGTGGCGTCTCATTCGGTTATGTCATTGCGACCTCTGAACCAGCAGACAGCTAAGTCTCAATTCTGAGCCCTGTTGACATTTACAAAAGACAGGTCTCGATACTCGTTGACATTTACAAAAGACGAGTATCACCAAATTTTGAAGCTTGGTGGCGTCTCATTCGGTTATGTCATTGCGACCTCTGAACCAGCAGACAGCTAAGTCTCAATTCTGAGCCCTGTTGACATTTACAAAAGACAGGTCTCGATACTCGTTGACATTTACAAAAGACGAGTATCACCAAAATTTGAAGCTTGGTGGCGTCTCATTCGGTTATGTCATTGCGACCTCTGAACCAGCAGACAGCTAAGTCTCAATTCTGAGCCCTGTTGACATTTACAAAAGACAGGTCTCGATACTCGTTGACATTTACAAAAGACGAGTACATTTACAAAAGACGAGTATAACTAAATTTTGAGGCTTGGTGCGTCTCAATCGGTTATGTCATTGCGACCTCTGAACCAGCAGACAACTAAGTCTCAACCCCGAGCCCTGTTGACATTTATAAAAGACAGGTCTCGATACTTGTTGACATCTACAAAAGACAAGTATCACCTACCTCGAACTTAGTGGCATCTCAATCGGTTATGTCATTGCGACCTCTGAACCAGCAGACAACTAAGTCTCAACCCCGAGCCCTGTTGACATCTACAAAAGACAGGTCTCGATACTTGTTGACATCTACAAAAGACAAGTATCACCTACCTCGAGCTTAGTGGCATCTCAAACGATTATGTCATTGCGACCTCTGAACCAACAGACAGCTGAGTCTCAATTCTGAGCCCTGTTGATATTTACAAAAGACAGGTCTCATCTTTCGATCCGACAAGGACCGGTTTCGGGCTCGGTGGCGTCTCAACCAGTTATGTCATCGCGACCTCTGAACTAACAGATAGCCAAGTCTCATCATCCAACCCAACAAGAACTATGTTCTCAAGAAATTGCAATACAATTTGAAATCGCAATTCAAAAAGAAGAACAAGATTGGAGATTCGACAAAAGAAGGAAAAAATTTTCATTCATTCCAAAAGAATAAAGTACATGGAGCTACAGGCGCACACTGTAAGATCTGAGCCGCTCTCTAAGGGAGTCCAGCCTCGTCCTCCTGTCATCAGCAGCCTGGGCAAGCGCTTGCGACCTCAGCTCGGCCTCATTGAAATTCATTGCCTGGGTCAGACGAGCTTCAACCTCCGCCAAAGTGGCCCTCTGTGACAATCCCCACTGTGAGAGCTCTTCATTTTGAGTCTTAAGCTGCTCAAGCCGCGCAGTTTCTTCAAGACGCACCAGTTTAGCCTTGGATAAAATAAGATTTGCTTTCCTGATCATTTCCTCAGCCTTCCCAATCTTGTCTTCAACGTCAAGAAGAGCACTGGTGGAGGCGTCAATCGCATTTTCGATCTCTGCCTGCCTTGTTTCCAAGGATTTCAAGTCAGAAGAGACAGCCTTAGCAGCCTCTTGAGTGGCAAGCCGGGCCTCGTGCTTTTGAGCGACAAGACGCGCGAACCGCTCATCAACTAAAGACTCCATGTCCGAACAGCAGAGAAGGTGCCATTCCTCTACATCCTTCTTAAATTCATCCACCAGGAGTTCCAAAGTAGTAGCCTGGTGATACCCCTCAAAATCCCGAATACTTTCGATGCCACGGGAGAGGACCACCTTTAACTTTGAGAACGGCATAGTCGAGCCCTTCAAAACCAGGTCGAAGGTTCGCCCTAAGCCTTTATAAAAGCTATCGACGAGGTCACCTATATAGTCGTTCTCAACCTCAGCCACTTCTGGTAGAGAGGTAACCTCAGAGAAATCCGCCAGCCTGGTCGACACTATCGTGGAAGGAACAATGGGAACATTAACAGCAGGGCAGATTGTCAGTGATCTCTGCAGAGTCTTCATGGAAATCAGTGCGCTAGCCACCGCTGAGGTAGGGCTGACAACCATCTCCTGAACAGCAGGCTCAACTACCAGAGTTGGGGAAGTAGGGCTTGTAATCACCCTCAGCTCCACACTTGGAAAAATTATCGGCACCTCACTCGTTGATATAGTTGGGAGTGAGGACACCTCCAGAACTGCTCCCCCTTCAACCTCTGGTCCTTCGGCTGACTTGGGCCGATAAGAAAGCAGGTCACCGTACAGCGCATCCAGCACAGCAGCATCCGCCGCGGTCGAAGCGCTCATGTCACCCCTTGACCCTTCGGGGAAATCTTCTGGCTCTCTTAAAGTTGATGCATCTTGAGGCTGAACACCTGTAACAAGACTGCGGTTAGTCGGGACACTACATGCAAAAGAAGCCAAGAGGTTACGACAATACCAAAGGATGATGTCACCTCAAACATCTCGTCAGCCACATCAGTCTCCAGGGGCTCCATCGGAAAATTCTTGGCAGAATCAGCACGAATAGCCGGCCCACTTTCGCTTGCCGAGTATCTTGTGGACCACCCAATAGAGCTCGATGCCATAGGACTTCCTTTAGAAGTCCCAGCGCCCGAGGGACCAATGTCGGCCACATCACCTCCGGACTCCTCCTGACGGGCAAAAGAACCAGCTTAAGTTCCATAAGTAAATAGGGGATCATAATGTTCCCCTTGCTCTCCAGCTGCCTCAGCTCCTACAATCAAGAAGAATTGATAATAAGTCAATGGGAACATACAAAAAGGCATATTATATGGACGGGGTTAATCTTTTCCAGACCCGGAGCAAATTCACCGCTAGTCGGTTCAGCAACCGACGGTTCAGCCGCTAATGAGGCAGCAGGAGGAATCGCTATAGAGGGATGACCCTCTACGACAATCGTAGGAGCTTGGCGGCGGGGCTTCTTCGCCAACGATTTCCTACGAGAGCTACCTTCCCGCTTTCTTTTGAAGTGGACTTCAGAATCCTCTTCCTCCACTTCTTCTACATAACGAGGGGGAGCCGTCCCCATCACACCAGAGCCAGTTGCAGGAATCTGAGACCTCGAAGCGAGGACTCTCGGCATCTGAGGCCTCGCTGTCTTCCACAGCAACGAACTCCTCTATACCTGGGGTGCGAACCCTTTTGCCTTCCCTTTTCTCAGAAGCCTTCCGTCTCAGCCGCTGAGAAATTAACTTCACACCAGAACTGTTGACCTTGATTCGAGAGGTGTGGAGTTGGAAGTGGCATACCACTGACAGAAGCACAGGGTCATTAGAAGATTGGGACTCTTCAACGGCATACGCAGCCGCGTCCCAGTACCGCATGCAGTAAAGAATCGCCAGGCACGGGCCTCATCAATAAGGCTCCCCATGAAAGCCAGATTGACATTCGGGTTGCCCACGTACAGTTGGTCATATCCAAACTGTCGGGCAAACCGACTTGGGACGTAAGGCTCCAAGTAGCAGCTATCCCCGCTCCGGTATAATAGATGTGAAGGCCGGATACTGACCAGCCACTCAAAAACTCCCCGGCTCAGGGACGAATGCCCCTCCCCCGCATCTTTGAACTCTTCTCCATAGCCTGCACCCCGAATACGGGGAAAACAGCGGAAGAGACTATAGACTCATAGCGACGTACTAATTTACGGGCCTCAGCCACGTAAGTCTTCTGCCATGAGCATCCTTCGAATCGACGGAGGAGCGCCATTCGAACATCTTGCGGGGGGTCCTCTCCAGCTTCAATTAAAGAAGGACAATGCAGGGCGAACCACGCCATCAAGTAAGTATACGGCAGACCTATTCTGGGGTTAGGTCCGTCGCGGGACGAAATGATCCCCTTTCCATGCTTCGTCGTTGGTGGCCTGCAAAAAGCCTCCGTCAATGCACGGAGGCCTCTTTGAATGCAGCACACCATGGCCAGGAGAAGACCCAGACGGCGACCATGGACCAAACGAACAGCGGGCAACAAAACATTCGAATGAATGATGTCACCCGAAGAAGATGGCACTACGCATTTCTTCAGCCAGACGATTAAGAAACCGGCCAGCAGTGCCTCCCGAGACATAGGCTGACGAGCCTGATGATGGAAGCTCCGAAGGACATCACTCTTCTCATAGGGACCATCGTCTTCAGTTATGACAAGATCCCTTTGAAGGTGCATCTGCATCCATTCAAAGATATCCCCATCAGCAACTCCGCAATGTGCTGCCTCAGGAGCATTCCTCATATCCCGGAACAAGTAATTCCCCCAGCTCTTCAAGCTACAGGAAGTGCCCTTACTGCCACCATGGATGCCAGAACAAATGTACAAGTGGCACATTAACTCCGGTAAGTCTCGAACAAGGCAGGCTCCTGCTTCTCCAGAAGAGCCAACTTCGCCTCGCACGGAAAGTATTCTTCATATGGGAGAGACCCAAAAGGCAGAGTAGAGACTTCCCACATCTCATGCAAGGCCATACCCAACTCACCGACAGGGTGAAGAAAGTCCCTGAAGCTGGGCAATACAATTCAAAGATGGCGTAGAAGCATGCCACGTTCATCTCAATACCGTAGCAGGTCGCCCTGACGGCCTCATAGAGGTTCAGCCTCTCCAAATCCCCCTCAAAATGAGCAAGGATGTAGGTAGTCAAATCCGCCCACCACGTCTTCGGAGGGTGAATCCAGCCTGGAGCCCTGAAATCAGTGGCCGGGTAGTTCCCATTAACCTTGAAGAATTGGTTGCCAAAGGTCAATGCCACTGCAGGATTTTCTCCCACTGGGATGTCTCGCGACACATTCCCAGGATGTAGACCCATTATGCATCGAGGAGGCCCCGCTCTTGCATAACCAGGGGACTGAACCATCAATCTCCCTATGTGGACGGAGTCAGTATTTCGGCTCACATCCCATGCCATCTTCCGAGCCTGTGTCGCACACTGGAAGGAAGACAGAGAGAAATGCCGCTTGTTGGATGGAAGGTAAAACTTCTCATTGTCCAACTGGAAGATCCATTGCCCTTCTCCTGCATGTAGTTGGTGATCAGGATCTGGCGCGGCGTCCCCCAACAGGAAGTCAGGCTTCCTATAAGTCTGACGGTCAATGTCTTCAAGAGGAGCTGTGGTCAGGATACTCCTCGTGGTATATTGATCACTACTATGAATGAGCGTGTCCCGAACGATGGAGCTTCGCTCGCTAAACAGAAAGGCCTGCCCTTGAAATTACAGGCTGATGTTGCCATCCGCTCCTCTGGTCATCCTGAATAGGTTGTTTGAAGGACCAGGAGTATAGTGCACTGCAAGAACAAGACGAACTTTGATTAGTTCACTAGCCAAGCGAACATGAAGACATAAATTTCACCAAGGCATCGTCTCGCCCGGTGAGCAAAGCCAGCAAGGCGATAGCTCTAACAAAACTTAATCTCGCGGATAAGTCTGCATTTTGCAGAAAATGCCCAAGCATTAACTTCGCTTAAGCAGAAAATGGTATAGCCCTAAGGGCTAACTTCGTTAAAAGGGCATTATGGTCATTAATCCTTTACGGCCACGATTGAAGGGACAGATCCGTATCCTGTTGTTCAACAGGATGAAAACAGCCCAAGTGATAGCTTCGCACGGAAGCTTAAAGAAGAACTGTTCAGTTCTTAGATCCCCGTCCAAGAGAATAAGGGAAATTCAGGGAAATAAATTCCCTAATAATAACAGATCATGCTCGATCGTTCTCGATTCATCCAAAGATAGCCAAATATCAGCTCCAATCAAAAGGGAAGTCCCTTACCGCGACTGGTCGCTCGATGACCGGAGGAGGAGAAGGACCCTCCGCTGCAGAAGTTGCTACTTCTTTCCCCGCTCGTCTCTTGGGCGCCATTGAAGAGCTACGGAAGCTTTCAAACTTTTCGAATGGAGAGGAAAGAGGAAGAATCAAGGTCTTTAAAAATTTCAAGAAAAAAAAAAGATCTGTTCTTTCTCAGCCCGATCGGGCTTTTATAGGCCAATCAGCGCCTGAAACGACGCCTCGAAAAGAGTACAGGCTGTCGTTTCAAATTAATTCGAAACGCCGCCTAAAGCGCCTTCCCGAGAAGCGCTGATTTAGCCACTAAGGCTTAACTTCGCCAATGAGCCGAAGTGCGGACTTCGCACAAGTTCATCAAGAACTTCGCCAAAAAGATTGCCTTAGCCCACTAAAGGCACAGTTCGCCGATATGCCAGTTTCGCGCGAAGCTCATTCAAAAAAGGACCCTGTCCTTAACTCTGCACAGAGTTTAGCCCCGCTATGGCCAAATTCTCAATAAAGACAGGCAAAAATCAGATGAGCAGAAAATGAACTTTCATTGATTTAAGAGGAAAGGTACATTGATACTACATCAAGTTGTATTTCATACAATAGATTCAGTTGCTCAGCAAGATCATTTGCGCAAAAGGCATACAAGTGGTTTTATCTGCTTTCAAGCCAGACCAACTGGACACGAAAGGCCTTCCTCCTGCACAAGGCCGTAACCAGTTGTGCCACGAGGACAGGGCCATAATTTTTCACATAATGGTAGATTTTGCCACTAGGAAGCTGGATCACCTTTGATGAAAATTGGCAATGAACTTATCACCGCCAACACGATAGATCACCTATAATGGGAATTGGCAGTGATGTCAGTGATCTCACAGGTGTGACATCCGCCTTCCCGAAGCGGATCATCTCGGATAAGCGGCTACCAGCCTCACCTCAGAACGAATCAACTCGGATAAAAGGCTGCCAATAGCCTCTGGGACATACATCAGCTGCCCCAAGTTGTTCCCCCTGCTTAAAAGTAAAGCTTCAACCAGGAAAGCATAAGGCAACTTTTCGGTCTCTTTCGTCAAGACACAAGACCGGCGAACATAGCTCACTGCAATGCAAAATTGGAGCAAGTTAGCAGTTAAACACAGAAGACACTGCAAAAGCGCTAAAGCCGAATTCTTTGGGGCAAAGCAATCCTATTTTCAGTTAAAGCAGAGGATAAGCCTCGCTCACACAGCAGTGATGGGCTAGCTCAGCAAACACCAAGTCCTAGCCTCGCCTATATGGCTAAGCCAGACTGATCCTATGGGACACAGTCTTAGCCTCACCTATATGGCAAGCTGGCTCAACCTTGAAGATACCAGGTCCCATGTTCTGCCTATGTAGTGGACTTAACATACAATGATCTTTCTGTGATCAAGTCAGAATGATAGCTTCGTTGCGGAAGCTATGCAAAATCCTTCTTTTGCAAGATGAAGAGTAAGGAAACTAATCCCTGAAGCAGCTGTTA
>JAVJIF010011542.1:0-102960 GCA_038442645.1 Agave tequilana | reverse complement strand
TCTAGTATATATATAGTTCTTAATGTTTTGATCAAGTATATGCTTAAACAATTTTTTCAGATATATCTGAATTACATGTTAATTCTAAACTTTGATTCTAATGTGCATTCTGACATTTGATAAATATAAATTCTTGACTATTCTTTAGCATATAAATATAGACATATATACCTTAAATATTTGAATAGTCAAATACAATGTATATATGTTTTATCATAAACCACTATGGTATGATTTGTTCGTTTTGATACTAAGGTTACTAGGAAAACTTTATAACTACCTTATAGTTCCAAATGGGGGGAGACTGACAATTACCCAAAAACTTTATAGGTCTAATAAAAGATGTCAAGTGTCATAATAACGTAGTCATGAAGGGTTAAATCTCTAACTGTCACTACTTGAAAATAAAGACTGTTAAGCTAATTTTCTGACCTTAAAAAACATAAAGTCATTCTGATTAAGGGTCTTTCTGAAATCTTAATTTGACCATGTGCCTTAGTATAATATTTATTATTTTTTAGAATTTTTGGGGATCGTTCCGAGTTACTTCATTTTCCGTACTTTTCTGGAGCATTCGGTGGTTTCCAGATCCGGAATTTTATCTAAATACTTTTTTTTTCCAATTTCTGATTTTTCTCCTCCACTCAAAATTTCTTCTTTCTTTTCCTTTTTCTTTTCTTTCTAACTTTTCTCAAAAATTTCTGCCCCACACAATAAATATCCCCCAACCACTTTTTCTCCCTCCTCATTTATGACGAGTGCCCCAGCTCGTATCGAGACGCGGACCTTAGTCCTGCGTCTGGGCTCAATCAAGCTCAACGTGGGTGTGGCTTTTTAGTTGAGACGCGGATCTCAATGAGACGCGGGTCTCATTCCACTCAAACTCTTTAATATATATATATATATATATATATATATATATATATATATATATATATATATATATATATATATATATATATATATGGGCTTACTGTACCTCAGCCTGCAGGCTGAGAGAGTTTCTCAGCCTGCGGGACGTGGCTGAATATAGGCCACACATCGGTCGCAGAGTGTGGGCGCAAAAAAAAATCAAAAAATCCCGCCTAAACAATCGTGAAACAAATTGACAAAAATACCCCTTTTATATGACGACTGCAACTTCTAGCATTGAAAAGTAAAAAAACATTCCATGGTCGCAGACTTAATACAGAATAAAGAATACCAGACAAAAAAATGCTATCGTATAGCTATGCGACCTCCTTCGGTACTGCAACCAAATTCGCAATCTTCTTTCTCATGCCTTATGTAAAAGAAGTAATTAATATTATATCTACCGTGATACAACAACAGTCTAGAAAAAAGAGACGCACTAATGTTAATCTCGAGAAAGGAAAGATGTGCACCATACGTAATCTAAAGATATAGGCAAACAATTCTATAAAAAGTTAATTTGTACTTCACGTATTAAACCATACTCAACCGTCCCCTGCAACAATTATTGTTACTATTCATGTTCTTCCACAATATATATCTTTATATAATGCTTGTAACTAATATATTATCTCATACCTACAAACTATTTTTGCTCTACCTTTTCAATTTGATTACAAAACTTTTAAAAAAAAAAATTCTTGAATCATGTCTTCCCCCTTCTTCCTCTGATCACGTAGATTTCAACTTCAATCGTTCCCCCACCGGTCCTTTTTCCTCAGGATATTCTAGTGAATCTGATACCAGTCTGGACTTCACCCCTTTTGACTATCTAACTACATCAAATAATGTATTAACTGATCCTCCTATTCATGAGGATGATGAAGTTTTCATGTAGGTTAGTGAGGAAGACATTATTCCTCTGCCACTTGACGGAGACATGCTTGATGAAAGCATGACCTCTGATGCTGTAGGCTCGCTTTTTCACAGCAGGTCAGACGAAGAGCTTGATATAGACGATCCATTCTGGGAGTTTATCGGTAAAAAAAAAATGTCAAAAACAGGAAGATGATGAGGAAATAACTGATGAAGAGAGAAGACCAGGAGAATGAAGACGACGAATCTGCTTATGATGGTGATAATGACGAGGATTAGGATTTCCTGATCTTCTGATATTCAACCAAATTTGTCTTCTTTTAAAAAGCTTTTAATTCTCTTTTTTTGTAAGGTCTCTTCTCACTGTATTAACTTATAAAGCTCTTTTTAATTACATATCCACTGTTCTTAAACACAGCGACCTTAGTCGCAGTACTGCGATCATAGTCGCAGTCCTATGGTCGCATAATATATATAAAAAAACCAATTTAATTGTTCATAGGAGTATCAGACAACATTCAGAAATTATACGAAGGACAAATATTTGATGACTAACAGTTGACAATTTATGGTCGCAGTTACTTAATCATTTATCAGTTCCCAATGCGACTATGGTCGCAATAATGAACTGTTTTGGAGTTCAAAGTAATTTAAAATTATAGTGTATTAACTTTTAAACTGTTTTGGATAACTGAACAGTCACCTAGGAAGTATACAATTTTTGAGAAAAGATAGAAAATATATTTGAGAGATATTTTCGTGGTCCGAGAGCTTAAACCTTTTGGAATTTCGGGATTAAAAATATATAAAGGGTCATAAGTAAAGGATTAAAAACATACTAAGTTATTTTTGCTCAAACTCGTTACTCTCACTTTTCGGAAAATACATTCAAAAAATGTCTTCACCATCACCACCGTCTTCACCGGAAAGAAGCCAATACATTCAAACAATATCTTCACCATCACCACCGTCTTCACCGGAAAGAAGCCAATCATCAAATGATGATTTTATGTTTAGTTCTGAAACAATGTCTCGCTACGGGTCAGAATCTGAGCTTGATACAGACGACCCTTTCTGGGAGTTCATTGATGAACCAAAACACAAACATGAAGAGGAAGAAAGCGACGATGAGACTGTACCTGAAGAGGAGGAAGAGACAGGAGACGAAAGCGATACAAAAGACGAAAGCATGACTCTTGACGACGAATCTGATTACGATGGTGATGACGACGATTAGAAGTTAAAAAATTGTATTTTATTTTTCTTTTTAAATATATATAAATCTGTTTTCTAAAGTTAATTGTGTAAATTACATTTTTTACTACTATGTATTGGTTGAAATACTGCGACCATGGACGCAGACTTAATAAATACACTGCGACCTTGGTCGCAGTTGCTGGACTTTAGTCTTAATCAACAACAACACTGCTACCTTAGTCGCAGTTTCTGACCGTAGTCTTAATAAAATAAACTGCGACCTTGATCGCAGTTGTTGGTGTTTAGTCTTAATAAAATACACAGCGACCTTGGTTGCAGTTGGTGGTCTTTATAAATAATCAACAACAACACTGCGACCTTGGTCGCAGTTGATGGCCGCAGTCTTAAAAAAATAATCTGCAATCTTGGTCGCAGTTGCTGGTCTTTAGTCTTAATCAACAACAACACTGCGACGAGGTGACACGTCACCGCAGCAGTTGCTTAGTCGCAGTTTTTGGTCGCAATGTCGACCCTGGTCGCAGTTGTTTCTGTTTGCACTGTAGTCTTATGCGACCTTGGTCGCAGTGTCGTCTCTGGTCCAAGTTGTTTTGTTTGCAATGGATGACTGCGACCAAAGGTCGTAGTTTATTAAAAAACAAATATACTTTTTATTTATGTCCACGCATTTATCTCCAGGCATGTGAAAATTTTACAAAACGATCTCTTATACAATAAGATTGAGTGTTACAATATAGCAGTACAAAGAAAACTAAACATCAAAAAGAGCCATTGTTGACTAAGAGCAGTAGTGTTATTGAGGTCTTTTTATTTATGTCCAGGCATTTATCTCCAGGCATGTGAAAATGATACAAAACGCTCTCTTATACAATAAGATTGAGTGTTACAATATAGCAGTACAAAGAAGATTAAACATCAAAAGAGCCCTTATTGAATAAGAGCAGTGGTGTTATTGAGGTCCCCATGTATTAAAAAACTATGGACGTCGAGGGCCATGACTTCTTCTCTTGCGGACGACGAGGACCATGACTTCTTCCCTTGTGGACGAACATCGATCAAGTTCACCGGCCAAAAGTATTCTCCCAGAGGCCCAGCGAACCTGAAAAAGGACAATCAAGCTCTGAGTCATCTTCGTGCATAGGGTCATCTTCATCCATGGAGGCAGGCCCCTGTTAGAGACTCTGAAGAAGGCGGAAATTCTCAGAGCAATTGCTCTCAAATGAAAACAGTCTAATTATGGGCTGTTAAAGGGAGAGTGTGAGCCCTATTTATAGCCAGCCCATAAAACCATAATTAATGGTTCATTAATCAGAACCGTCGGCCTTAATGGTCTCCAACCGCCAGCGCCGTTTGGCATTAAAAGACATTAACGCCTAACCCAATGAAGAGCCGACGCGTGGACAACAGCTTCGGGAAACAACGAATGGTGCGGGTTCGTCAACGTAGACTTGCGTTAAAAAGATCTCATAAAATCTTTATGACAGGTCGCATCTCACGGAGTGACTCCAAGTCGCAACAGACAACAGACAACTTTTCATTTTTCATTTAGATTCAAAAAAATGACTTAATCCAAAACAACACTTAATAAAACAACAACACGGCGACCTTGGTCGCAGTTGCTGGCGGCAGTCTTAAACCAAAATAGCAGTGTCGACCTTGGTCGCTATGCATGTTAATCTAAAGGAAAACACTTACTTAACGTACTGCGACCAAAGTCGCAGTCCATGTAATGCAATCTTAGATTGCAGTTGCTGGCCATCTTTATCAATAACAACACTGCGACCTTGGTCGCATTAACCATGTACACTGCAACCAAAGTCTTTGACTAAGGTCGCAGTTTAAATGTACAATGCGACCAAAGACTCTGACTACATTATATACAAAAAAATAAACTATAAAGTAGAATTTTATCGCAGGCTGAAAAACATTGATCTGAAAAGATTTTATATTTTCAAAAAAAATTTATCCCAGGCTGAAAAAGGAGAAACTAGATCTTTCAAAAAGAGGTAAAGAAATAAGCGAAAAGTAATTTATATCCTATAAAGAGCGGCAAAATAAAAGGGGGAAAAATAATAATAACAATAAGGAAAAGTTATCATAAGGGGTATTTGGTAATTTAACTTCTCCTTAAAAGCGGGCCGCAAGTCAGTGAGGTGACAAATTGAGCCACGTCACCGCAGGCTGAGAGAGTACTCTCAGCCCGCGGGCTGATATACATTCTCTCTCTCTCTCTCTCTCTATATATATATATATATATATATATATATATATATATATATATATATTAGAGAAGAGAGAGAGAGAGAAATGTAAATCAGCTGACACAGGGGCAACTCCCTCCTATGTCGCACTCAAAAATCATATTTTCCGAGTGAATTTTCAAGATCCGACCGCACATTATCATATTCATATTCTAAAATATACACATAAAAAAATAAGTGATTTGAAATACGTTTACTCATGATCTAATCGTTCCATTTTGTTCTATTGTTAAAAAACCGTTAATGTTTGAACCCAAAGAAAATGGAGTAAACGTATTTCAAATCACTTGATTTTTTATATGTGTATATCTTAGAATATGAATATGATAATGTGCGGTCGGATCTTGAAATTCACTCGGGAAATTGATTTTTGAGTGCGACATAGGAGGGAGTTGCCTCCTGTGTCAGCTGATTTACATTTCTCTCTCTCATATATATATATATATATATATATATATATATATATATATATATATATATATATAGACACAAACATACACAACCCTCTTCTCTCTCTCTCCCTCCCCCTCTTTTATTCTTCTTCTCCTTCTTCTTCCTTCTTCTTCAACCAACGCAGCAGCCCCCCACATCTCCTTTGGCTGGATTCTAGGCCAGCGAACCTAGGCGACACCACCACCAAACTTAACACCATCTTTCCCATCATTCTCTCTCCACTAAACCCCACCATCACCACCAACCTCCTCTTTCTCCTTCACCAAACCACCCATAAACCACCATCTTCTCCACCATCTCCACCACCACCTACACAACTGCATCCACCACCAACCTTACCAAACTCTCCTCCACGGCAAGCTTCACCATCTCATCACCTCCTTGCCTGCTGAAATGACACTTCGTCAACCACCAACTCCATCGTTTTCAACTACACTTGCGCCACCCCATCACCATTTCTTCCTCCACCTGAGCCCCATCTGGCCCTGGCCGCGCAGCCGGCCATCCCCTGGCGTCGGCCAAGTAGCCGATCAACTCATGGCCGGCTATCCTCCCCCTTCTTTCTGTCCTTCTCCTTCTCCTTCCTTTCTTCTTTTCTTTTTCCTTTTCTCTTTTCCTTTTTTCTTTTTTCCTTTATCTATGAAGAGGAAAACCTCTCTCAGTCTTTCACTGAATTGCAATTGAAGCATTTTCTGCTTTCTTTTTCTTGGAATAATGCATTTAATGGATAATAACTTTATCAAAAAGGCTCTTTTTTATCCCTCTATCACTCTATTTCTCTCACTCTCACCCACTCTCCATCTCTTCACAACCGCACTCTATCCCTCTCTCTCACTCTGTGTAACCCCTGCTCCCTGGTGTACGTATCACCGTATCAGTACGCGATACGATGTAGAATATTGATTTAACCTTTCTGGTCATCAGATTGAACCAATTTTAGTTTCAAAAATTATTTTCTAATATTTTAGATTTTCTAGAATTTTCTGAATTATTTTGGAAAATCTCCGTAGTCGGTGTCGACTTATACCGATAATCGACTTTACGATTTTTATTTCACAAACGGAGTAGAATTTTTAGAATCCTCTTTCACCATGTGTCTTAGAATCATATTATCTACGTTAGGGTATTTTTGGAGATTATTTCGAATTTATCAAAAATCCGGCCAAACCGGTGTCGTCCGGTACCGGCGACATCTTCCAGGATTTTTATTTGCAAACCAGATAGAATTTTGTAAACTGTTTTCATATTACGTCTCAAGATAATATTCTCTATTTTTTATAATTTTGGGAAACGTTCGGGACTAGTCACATTTTGGGCCAACTTAAATAATATTATTTTAGTTATTAACATTTCTTTTCTTTCTTTTCTTTTCTTTTCTTTCAAATTCTTCCCTTCTTCCTTCTTCTACACGATTCCTCACCCACCGCCAGTAAACCCACCGCCTCTCCTTCTCTCTCTCCCCTATAAAACCCCTCCCCTCCTCTCTCTCAAACCAAATCTCTCTCTCACTCTCTCTCTCCTCTCTCTCTCTCTCTCTTCTCTCTTTTCTCTTTCTCTCCCTATCCCTCTCACTGTTCTCTCTTCCTGTAGGTGGCAGGCCGCCGTCGGCCTTGCCGCTGGCGCGCCACCGGGCTCCACCCCCACCTCTGGCCACGCGCCACTGGTGGCCGGCCGCCGCCGCGCCCAAGCCCGGCAGCCCAGGCCGCGTCCCCAGCCCAGGCCGTGCCCCAGCCCGGCCAGCCACCAACCCACCACCTTTTCCCTCCTTCGTCGCTGACGGAGGTCGGCCTGAACCACCCCCCGGCGGCGTCGCCGGCCAGTTTCAGGCGGCGTCGCTGGCCAGCCCAACTGGCCGGCCGAACAGCAGGCGACAGCGGCAGCAGCTCCTCTGCTGCCGCTGCTGTTTATTGATGGGTTCGGGTGAAACCTGAACCCATTAATCTTTTTGGGTTGGGTTGCAAACCCATTAAACCCCCGTTAGCCCAATTACCCAACTTAAGTTAATGGGTTTGGGTTGTGGTTCTGGACCCGACCCGTTACGAACCTAACCCGCGTCCACAACCCAATAAAGGTAACTTTACAGAAACCCCCTGTTTCATTTTATTAATTGCATTTGAATTATTTTCATTTACATATTTAACCCATTTCCGTTACTTTTAGCGTTCGGGCGATATCGGGAGCATCCGGACTCCGATTTGGACGATTCTGAATCCGTTGCAATCGTGGGAAAGAGAGCTACCTTCCCATGGCTATGTGTGAGTGTTTTCCTTTTATAAATTATATTTTATCATGTTTAGTATCTTGGTTGGTTGCCTAATTAATAAAACGTGATTATCGGTAAATCATTATACTTATTAAACACTAAATGTCATTGTTGGGAAATCCCTGTAGTCCCTGTAAGTAAAACATACTGATAGATAGATGATACCTGATCTGGATGATTGGCTAATTAACGAGATTTTTGAAGTTAATAATGTTCCTAAGTAAACCTAGTCTTAAATTGATAATTAAAATAGATTATTCTGTTTAATAATTTACCATATTCAGAATATAGGAATCGTTATTCTTATTAGCAGTAGTTGACACTCGAGTAGATGCTATTACCCCAGACGCTAACATTAGTATTCACACTATGACTTGGATATCATCATCACACGGATACTGTACGGTCACTGGGCATGGTATTATCGTAGACACTGATCACAATTATTCCATTATATATACTATCACAGAGATATGATACGGAGTATTGCTACACAGATATGTTCCACTGGGACACGGACATACCAATGCACGGACTACCGTATTTCATATTATTATTATCATCAGTACATGGATGCTCGGTACACAGTTATCACACATCCCTGCTACATACGCTCACCGCACGAGTGTACATACATGTGTTGTTTCCATCTTCTTGTCATATGACTCACCGTGCATATTACATGTATTATGGTTCCATGTTATCTCTGTATTCCTCTTATATGATTGTTTCCTGTTACTGATATGGCTACCCCCGTTACTGGACATGAGAGCTGTTGATATGCGACATGTGGACTCCCACATCTATTGTTCCCATTTCCCGTTATATTGTTCCCGTTTCCCGTTATATTGTTCTATGCTATCAACAGAGCTCAGGTCCGGTTATCATGTTACTCGTATCGTGTACTGTATTTGTTCTTGTTACATTGTATACTTGACATATCAGATCATAAAGCTAACTTGGGTATGGGAGAGACTTGACGATTGATTAGATCTTATCGGGTGATGTACTGGATCCATATTGTTCTCCCACTGCAGGGGATGGTAGTGCTACCTACCGATTGTATAGCTCCATGAGCTCCCGTTACTTGATTATTGTTCCCCTCTTAGCAGAGGGCCCTGGTCTCAGCAGCCAGGGGTTTGTTTAAGACCGTGATCCCGAGTATGCACGGGATACATCTACCCGATAAGAGCTCCTCGACCATGGGTTTCCAATTAACATAATAAAACAGTATACACAATAGTGACGTCGGGAACACTTGTTATTTGGTCACTCTCTCGTTTGGATAATGGTACCCGTAGGCCATGTCCGGATGGGTTCGACTGGAGTGCGGACTCCAGTATGAACTACCAGTGGTATGGGACACTGGAAGAGATTGATTAAAATACCAGGTGGTACTGATTGCTACTAGTGTATAAATGACATGAGTTGCCTGATACATGTATGCTATCTTGTTACTGTTCATGATAATTTATCCGATATCATGTTACATGTATACTTGTTACTTTACCTGGTACATGTTACACTTTCTGTGGTGGCATACTACGCATGTCTTGCATTGCCTATATTCTATTTTCTGTATAGCAGATATATTACTGTATATGCACAACATCGTATTGTGATTAGATTGCATATGTCATCTGTATGTTCACTTCTATCACGTCACCACTAGCATGGTCATTCTATTACGACACCACTAGACAACATGATTTATGATATATATTGGATACGACTATCAACATGACACGATGATAACCGGCTTAGGGATGGTATTAAAAGATGACATGTTTATATATTTCTACTGCTTACATGTTTATATATTTCTACTGCTTAGTAGATGCTTATTATCTGGTATCACTATTACAACATCATGGATTATATATTATTATCGTGCTTGTATTACTATTGTATCTATTACTGCCTCCTTATTTTACCACTCACTAGGTCGCTTTCTGACGACCTTGGGTTTGCGTGCCCAGGTTGGAGATCCGAGTTACCGTGGTATCAGAGAGTGTCTTGGAGTCACATGGGAGATTCCTCATCGGGACTATTCATAGGTATCTTGGTGCTTTATTTCTGTTCTCTTATTTATCCTCATTTTTCATATCTGTTATGATCGCTGACCTCTTTCTGCAGGTATTCTTGTACTTATTTCTGGCTGGAACCCTTATAACTCTAGAGGTGATTTCCTGTACTGAGGCTTAACGTACGCGTGAGTGTGTTCTCACCTCGCGTATGTACATCGCCATAACGTCTCCGTATCCTTGGGATCGGGGCGTTACACTCTTTGTTTATCTTTTACCCTATCTATCTCTTTCTCTTATTTTGCAGATTCTCCCTCTCTCACTCTAGTAGTTGATTGCCAGACGTGGATCTCACCCCGTGTTTAATTCCCCCTCGGCTTGCAAATGCGACCTTCGCGTTTTTAGCTTTCACAACGCGAAGCTTCATATCTGCGTAACACAACATTCGCATTTATGATTTTCGCATGACGCAAACCCTGCGTTAACGTTATCCACGTCCACGACCCTTGCGTCCGCGATCTCTTTCTCGTTCCTCTCATATAAAATACAATATATTTTAATATATTGAACGTGCATGCGTGTTGATATTGGAGCTTTCAGACATCAGGGATTTCACAGTATATTTTGAGCTATTTAGGCGAATGTTCTCGCTCTATTCTGGGTTTCCCCAGTTCGACAGGTGATAAATTGTATAATCATTGTATCAGTTATTTTGTATTTATACTGGTGATTTCGGGAATTTATATTGTAACGATGGTGTACTGTATTTTTAGGGGGAATGTTTGTAATAGTGTAAGAGATATATATATTTTTGTGCTTAGTTCTAACACTTTATGCAGGTACCTATATACCCTCCGGGCTTAACTGCTCGGCGGTTCTACACTACAACCTTTGGATTTAACCTCTCGGAGGTTATTAAAATCCTCTGGACTTTTTATATGTTACGCCTGGTAGGCGGACCTACCATCAGCACTTTATTGCTAATTTTTTTCCAGCGTAGTTACTCTGCGAGCACGACTATGCCGTAAGCGGTAGTATGGCGTTTATACGCATGTTGCGACATGTGCTTTTAGCTGTGCTGCGAGCAGCAAAATACCAAGCATGATAGCGTCTAGTGTTATACGTTAGCTTCGCTCCAACTTGCTTACCTTCGCTTTAATGTTCTCTAGCTTACTTGCCCGCTTACCTGCTTGATAATTTAATAAAAATTCTTTGTTTAATAATTGTGAAAAATTTAAAACATGTACTTGTACTATTTTCAAAACGGTATTGTTTTCTGTATTCGTACTGATCCCTTGTTTAGTACTGTATTTTGTATTTGTACTGATCCTCTGTATCGGTACCGTTTTTCTGTATTCGTACTGATTACTGTTTTTATGTATTGTGATATAGGGATAGTGATATTTACTGTGTTCATTACTTAACATGCTATTACTTGACACCAGATTTCTGCATGCGATCACCTGACCCTTGTTTGTTATCACTTGATTCCTGATATACTTAACATCTGACATCTTACATGACAAACTTGACTTATAATTATCGCTTATAGAAATAATGACCTAATATCCTGACATACACCGATCTACTCTAGAGCAACATTTACTCATAATACACCTAACATACTCCTGCTCATTCTCATACACTGATAATTATCTAATAAACTATAAAAAGAACAACTTACAGCGGAATAGGAAGAACTGATGGATACTGATGCAATGCTATGTTTATAGTGGTCACAGGACTGATGATTCATGTTGAGTATCTTAATCCCCAAATTTGGCGACACATGTTCGGGTGTCATATAATTCTCGAGGAGAAAGAGTAGAGTGGGCCATTGTCCCAGGCAGAGGAGGGACCCACTATAAATATGGTCCATCAATCTTCATCAGTTTCTAATAACCACTCGCCTTGGTTATATATGAATGTACGTGTATTGAGATGTACACAAAGACACCTGCCTAGATATATGGATCAGACAAGTAATAATAATAAGATGCTAATTAAAAATTTATTGTGTTGTTTTGCAACTCGGATTGTATACACTTGGATTACGGTGACAAGGGGTAAAGGATGATAGATGAGGGTTTTCTTATTTAGATTATTCCTTCGACGTACTTGTCTCATGAAGTCTTAAACTGAGTTTGTATAGCTAGTTTTTCTTGTATTCAGTATTATCGATTTTATCGATTTTCTATTAGTTTTATGATATTTTCTTAATTTAAGAGACAACTCAGGTTATATGAACTCAGGATGCGGTAATGTGAGATGTAAGGTATATAGATGAGAGTTTTCTTGTTTGGTTTATTCTTTCGATGTACTAATCTCACGGATGTATAATTTGGGCACATATAACGGGTTTTGCCATATTAGTTCTACTTACTGCCTCCTTGCCTACTCTTGTGTTTATATGCTCACGACACGGTTTTTCAATATATGCTTATGATTCAGATTTATCCATATACATATGTTGTCCTTGCACGCTATTTGGCTTTCGCCTCACCACTCGTTGGGGAGTTCTGACTCTCTTGGATCTGCATGTCCAAATTCTAGAGCTTGGAGCTTGTGGATTCTATCGGTTGCTGATCAGAGTGGCGCAGTAAAAGTGTGGACATCAGTGGACCATTTGTAGTTCTTTTCTTTCAGGCCCCTTACTCGACTTTCGAGTTTTCTTGTTGTAACTAGTGAGCACTTCTGTATTGTTCTTAATTGTATATCTTTTGTATTCTCGCATTTACACCTATCGGTGATATAATATTCTTGTAATATTATATCACTTCATGTGATAACTTATTAATTGTACTCATATGTTAAATGTATAATGCACCATGTACTTTCTCACTCTGATTCTTTCCTGTACTAATGCTTAGCGTATATGTGTGAGGGTATGTCTGACCTGCGTATATACGTCGCAGTAACGTCTCTATACCTTCGGGATCGGGACATACGGGGTGATATCAGAGCCTAGGCTCTCACATCCTCAGTACTACCAGTCGGTAAATTAATGGTAAAAAAATTTACAATTGGAATGCATGAGTCCTAGTTATATAATCCAGCTGTAAAATATATAGTTATCTATTCTCTCCTGATAATCCTTTCCTTGAATCCTGAAAATTTTCCATCCTTTCGCTTCTCAGTTTTTCGCTATCTTTTGACTAACTCGAACATGGAAAGACAGGAAAATCATGATGGTTCTGGCTCTTCTCAGGGTGGTCTTAGTGGAGAAGATGTTGAATTGATAGGAATCCTGAAGAGTATGATGGAAAACCAACAGAACCGATGGAGATTTACACCAGGGGTTGTTAATGGCATCCCATGAACAGAGTCCAGGAAATGTCTCTGAGTTCAGATAGCTGCAATCGGCTGTGTTTTCTGGTACTAAAAAGTTGTTGGATGCAGAACATTGGCTAATAGATATAATAAATCTTATGAAGGCAGTCCAAATCCCAGACGAGAACCAGATGGAAGTTGTTAAAATACAACTAAGAGATGTGGAAAAAACTTGGTAGTTGACGGAGGAAATGAGACTGAAAAAGCCCATTACTTGAGATCAGTTCTCGAAGAGTTTTCACGAAAGATTTTTTCCTAAGATGGAACAGAAGAAAATGGAAGAACAATTCATCAGATTGTAGCAGGAGGATCGAACGATGGACAAATATGCTGCATAGTTCCTAAGATTTAATCGGTGTGCGCCGTACATGGTGGCTGATGAGGAGAACCGAACAAAAAGATTCTAGCAAGGCCTGAAGATGAAGATCCAGATGTTTCTTATACCTCAACAGCTCCAGATGTATTCTCAAGTTTTCACCATCAGTGGAGAAGTAGAACGAGGGCTGGAGTAGAAGAACCAGGATAAAATGTAAAAGAGATTAGTGAAGGGACCTTCTTAGTTAATGGATGGAGAGAACTCAGTCAGGCTTTTTAATATTTCACTGACTAAACGATCATTCCAACATTCTCTTTCTCAGTCAGTATGCAATTTATGCCATAAGTCTGGACACTACAAGTTGACTGTCAAATGGCAAACAGACTATGCTTAGCCTGTGGGACCGGAGGTCATTTAATAAGAGATTATCCATTCAGAAAGATAGGAAATGTCGCACCGATTTGACCAACACTTTCGGTACCCCTAGTGATAAGGAACCCAGGACCCGTTGCAGGAGAACTTCAATTCTTTCCCAGTGATATTCCTCCAATCAGACGCAAAGAAGTCCAAGGGCTAGAATAGGTGAAAGAAAGAGGCAAACATATAATTTAACTGGAAAAGGAAGCCCAGATGTCGGATAGAGTGAGAACATGAGGTGATGCCCAATATCCGAAACCTGAACCCTAAAGGTGCCACCTGTAATTGTTAGCCCTAATTTATCATGTCCTGAATAGGTAAATTTTTCTTTATTATAACCACTTATTTTACTATTATCACCAATCTTAGTTTTTTCTGTGTTCTGCCTATTTTGCCATGTTGTCCCTAGCTCTTCTGTGTTCGTCCTTTTTTCATCTTTTCCCATTTTAGTTCCCAAAGACTTTATACCAACTTAAGATATGGGTAGACTAGTGAGGTAGCGACAGGATAAATGTGATTCTCTCACCCTATTCGGCATTCTTTGATTCTAGTATACCGTTTTAACTTATATCAGATAGTTCTTTGGCTTGACATTCTATTCTTATATGTATGGATGCATCACGGTGATCAGTACAGGAGGTAGCCATCACTTATGTAATTAGACAAACTGTATCATTGCACGAGGAGCACCGATTGAAATGAATTTTTGGGATTAGGGCTTCTATCAGATAGAGCTACAATATTATCTATTTATATTATTCTAGGAACGATCGCGATCTTTTCTATCAACTTCGCGGAGCTCGGTTATTTTCAAACGTAATCCACCATAAAGTTGACATCGAGAAAACAACATTTAGGACTCATTTCGGTTAGTATGGATTTTCATGATCTATGGAGCTACAACGCCCAGCAGTCTTTATGAATTTGATGAGCCATGGACCCTACTAGCCTCGCCAAGTGAGAGTCGTGTTCTAACCACGCAAGCTCAACCAGGCGTGAGTTTTGCTTCACCCTAGCGCTTAGCATTTAGCGTTGTGCTACACCTGGTTTCACCGCGTGAGCTCCGCCAAATACGAGCCTCACAGGTGCTTAGCGCCTGACACTGTGTTACGAATGGGCTCACCTGGGCCTGATTTCGCTCGTGGCTAGTTCCGTCAGTATTTAGGACTCTAGCTTCATTCCCCAGATTTTCCCACTTATCGTATTTTCATGAATTTAACGAACCGTATTTTCTCGTTGTATATCAACAAATTTGTTGTAGTCTTATTAACAATATATTCGGCCAACCTTTCGGGACTTGGGTATTCTCTATGTAATTAATTCCTAGTCGGGATTATCATCCAGAGGACATTTTTTATAAATTCTCAGTTATACCTTTCAGAGTAATTAGAGCCAGCGAACGAAACTCGTTATTATTGGTTTTCTTTTTATTTATTTGTGATCAGTTTATCGGGCTTTCTTTACCTGTGGTATTATAGTCTACTTTCAGCATAATAGAGAATAAGCAGCTATAATCTTATTATAGACTCTTAGGGGCTGTTTGTTTTACCGTAAAAGGCATAAAAGTCAGTAATTCGTAACTGACTTACAAACCAATAACAACTATGGCGTTTGTTCAGATCGTAATTCGTAAAAGACTTACGCAACTCAACTTTCACTCACTTGTAACCCAATTACTACTCACTTACAGCCCAGTTACAATTAATTCTATGGTCATGCAAATTTGTATTATTTTTTATATTAATATTAATTTTTAATATTTAGCATTTTTAATATTTATTTGCAAGACTAAAACTTTTTAAATCACTAAATAGTTAATTTTGTGGTCAACATTTTCACTTACGACTTACACATTAAGACAACCAAACACTGTAAAATGTAATACACTTTTTCACTTACAACTTTATGTTACCAACCAAATACCGTAAAACTTACATGCATGTAACACATTTACAACTGTAAAAGACTTTATCAATTACGACTTACGAATTACGGCCAATTACGACAACCAAACAGACCCTTAGTCAGGAACAGCTTCACGCTCAGCAGAGTAAGTATAAGTTCTGAGCTGGTAAGTATCATATTCTTGGGTCTCGTCATTTCAAAAAGAAGTAATCGTCATTGATTCTAGCAGAATTCAGGCAATAAAAGTTTGGCCAGTTCTTAAGACAACTCATCTTATATATTATTCAGAGTGGATTAGTTTTTAGAAATTCTGGTAATATTCTTCGTAACAGATATCAGATCAGTAGTGGTACAGCACAACTGAAGTTTTGTACGACAGAAAGGGCAGAAGAAGTCCAGGCCCCGAGTTCACCGTTCAGTTGATTTGTGAACGTAACCTATGGTTATTCATATTTTAATTAGTATAGTGCTCGTCCCTATCCTTTTTTTGTTCATCTTCTCCTTATCAAAATTTTGAGGACGAAATTTTTGTAAGGTGGATGGAATGTAACACCCCGTTCCCAGAATACGTACTTAAATACATATTCTAATTTTTTGATCATATTCTTTTGGTTTTTCTAGTATTTAATTTTGTTTTTATGATTATTCATATCATATTTTGGTATTTGGGTCCAAATTGGATTCAGAATCAGCTAGAGTCTGAACCGGGGGCACGATCTTAGTATATTGATCGATTTGATATTTATAATAGTCAGATTTAATTGATTCAATTTTAAATATTATTTTTACTATTTTAGATTTTTCATAATTTTTTAAAATTTTTTTGAATTAAATTTCAAAATCTTTAAGACTGGTATCGGTCGGTGCCGCCGATCGATTCTCGATTTTTTAATTTACAAACAAAGTTGAATTTGTAAAAACTGCTTTCATAATATATCTTAGAATTATATTTTCTATCTAAACACATTTTTGGGGATTTGTTTTCTGAATTTTTCAAAATTTGGCTGGATTTAGTGTCTGCCAGTATTGCAGGTAGATTCCAGAATTTTTAATTTGAAAACAGATTGAATTCCTAAAATATGATTTCACCATGTGCCTTAATATAATATTTATTATTTTTGAAAATTTTTAGAGATTGTTATAAATTACTTCATTTTCTGGATTTTTTCGGAGTTTTCTTAGATTCTAGAATTTTATCCAGTTATTTTTCTTTTATTTTTTTCTTTTTTTGATTTTTCTCCTCCACTCATAATCCCCTCTTTCTTTTTCTTTTTCTTTTTTTCTTTCTAATTTTTCTAAAAAAATTCATCCCCCATATAATAAATATCCTCCAACCACTTTTTCTTTCTCGCGTCTGGGCTCAATCAAGATCAATGCAGGTCCGGCTTTTAGTTGAGACACGGGTCTCAATGAGACGCGGATCTCATTCCACTCAACTGTTTTACACACACACACCCCCCCCCCCCCCCCCCACGATCACCACCAACCTCCTTCTCCTTCACTAAACCACCCATAAGCCACCATCGTCTCCACCAGCTCCACCACCACCCACACCACCGCGTCCACCACCAACCTCACCAAACTCTCCTCCTCGGCAAGCTCCACCATCCATCACCTCGTTACCTTCCGAAATGACGCTTCGTCAACCACTAACTCCACCATTTTCAACTACACTAGCACCACCCCATCACCATTTCTTCCTCCACCTGGGCCCCATCTGGCCCTGGTCGCGCCGCCGGCCATCCCCTGGCTGCCGGCCAAGCTGTCGTCCAACTTATGGTCGTCTATCTCTCCCCTTCTCTTTTTTCTTCTCCTTCTTCTTCCTTTCTTCTTTTCTTCTTTTTTCCTTTCCCTTCTTCTCTTTTCTTTTTTTTTTTGTAGAGAGAAAATCTCTCTCAATCTCTCACTGAATTACAACTGAAGCAATTTCTGCGTTCATTTTCTTTAAACAATGCATTCAATGGATAATCCCTTTATCAAAAAGGTTCTTTTTCTCCCTCTATCATTCTCTCTCTCACTCTCGCCCTTTCTCTATCTTTTCACTGCTGCACTCTATCCTCTCTCTCTCTATGTCTATCTCTTACCCTGTCTCTCTCTCTCTCTCTCTCTCTCTCTCTCTCTCTCTCTGTCCCATTTTACAGATTCTCCCTCTCTCATTCTAGCAGTTGGTTGCTGGACGCGGATCTCACCTATGTCCAATTCACCCTCGGCTTTTTAACGCTACCTCCATGTTTTTAGCTTTCACAATGCAAAGCTTCATATCCACGTAATGCAACACTCGCGTTTAAGATTTTTGCGTGATACGTACCCTCATTTACATTATCCGCATCCATGAACCTCGCATCTGTGATCTCTTTCTCACCCTCCCGTATAAAAATGTAATATATTTTAATAAATTGAACGCGTACGCACGTTGATATTGGAGCTTTTGGTATTCGGGAATTTCAAGTATTTTTTAGATATTTAGGCAAGTGTTTTCACTTTATTATGGGTTTTCCCGCTTCGAAGGGTGATGAATTGTACAATCATTGTATCAGTGATTTTGTATTTACACCGGTGATTCTAGGGATTTGTATTGTAACGATGATATATTATATTTTGTGGGGAATGTTTGTAATAGTGTAAGTGATATACATACATACATACATACATACATGCATACATACATACATATATATATATATATATATATACATACATATATCTATTTTATTATTAACACTTTATGCAGGTACTTATACAGCCTCCAGGCTTAATCTCTCAGCAGTTCAACACTATAACCTTCAGGATTAACCTCTCGAAGGTTATTAAAGTCCTCTGGACTTTTTATATGCTACACCTAGTCGGTGGACCTAGCGTCAGCACTTTACTGCTAGTTCTGTTAAAACGTAGTTACCTCGTGAGCACGGCTGTGCCGTGAGCGGTAGTATGGCGTTCATACGCACGCTACGATACGTGCGTTTAGCTGTGAACGAGCGGTAATCATGCCGAATGTGATAGCATCTAGTGCTGTACGTTAGCTTCGCTATAGCTTTGCTTAGCTCCGCTTGAATGTTTGCTAGCTTGCTTGCTCGCTTACCTGCTGATAATTTAATTATTATTCTTTATTTAATGATTGTTAAGAGTTTAAAAACCTATACTTATGTTGTTTTTCAAAACTGTAATATTTCCTGTATTCGTAACAATCTCCTTTATCGTTACCGTTTTTCTTTATTTGTACTGATCCCCTGTATCGGTACCATTTTTCTGTATTTGTACCGATTCTCTGTATTGATACTATTTTTCTGTATTTTGATATACAATAGTGAAATCTACAATGCTCATTACTTAACACGCTATTACTTGACACTAGACTCATGCATGCTATCACCTGACACCTGTCAGTTATCACTTGATTCCTGATATACTTAACACCTGGCATCTTATTTGACTTATAATTATCACTTACGGGAATGATGACTTGATATCTTGACATACACTGATCTACCCTAGTACAACATGTACTTATAATACACCGGCATGCCCCTGCTCATTCTCGTACACTGATAATTATCTAATAAACTATGAAAAGAACAACTTACACGGGATGGGAGGAATTGATGGATACTAGTGTGATGTTATGTTTATAGTGGTCGCAGTACAGACAATTCGTGTTGGGTGTCTTAATCCCCAAATATGGCGACACGTGTCCGGGTGTCATATAATTCCTGAGAAGAAAGAGTAATAATGGGCCGTTGTCCCGGGCAGAGGCGGGACCCACTATAAATATGGTCCATCAATCTTCATCAGTTTCTAATAACCACTTCCTTTGCTCATATATGGATATATATGTGTTAAGATATACACCAGGACACATACCTAGATATATGGGTCGGACGAGTAATAATAATAAGATGTTAATTAAAAATTCATTGTGTTATTTTACAACTTGGGTTGTATACACTTGGATTACGAGACATGGGGTAAAGATAGATAGATGAAGGTTTCCTTATTTGGAATATTCTTCGATGTACTTGTCTCATGAAGCCGTAAACTGAGTTTGTACAACTAGTTTTGCTTGTTTTTGGTATTATTGATTTTATAAATTTGCGATCAGTTTTATGATGTTTTCTTAGTTTAGAAGACAACTCAAGCTATATAAATTCAGGATATGGTAATGTGAGATGTAAGGTATATAGATGAGGTTTCCTTATTTGGATTATTTCTTCGATGTACTAATCTGACTGATCTATAATTTAGGCTTATATAATGGGTTTTCCCATATTCGCTCTACTTACTGCCTTCTTTCCTGCTCTTGTGTGTCTATACTCATGACACAGTCTTCAATGTATGCTTATGATTCGGATTTATCCATAAACATATGCATGTCCCTGCACACCACTTGGCTCTCGCCTCACCACTCGTTGGGGAGCTTTGACTCCCCTAAATCTGCATGTCCAGATCCTGGAGCTTGAAACTTGTAGATTCTCCCAGTTGCTGATCAGAGTGGCGTAGTGGAAGCGTAGATCATTGGCGGACCGTCCAGAGTCCTTTCCTTACAGGCCCCCTCGACTTTCAAGTTTTCCTGTTGTAACTCGTAAGTACTTTTGTATTGTTCTTAACTGAATATCTTTTTATATTCTCGCATTTGCGTCTATTGATAATATAATATTCTTGTAATATTATGTCACTTAATGTGATACTTTTGTAATTGTACTGATATGTTTGAATGTATAATGCACCATGTAATTTTATCCTCTAATTCTTTTCTGTACTGATATTTAGTGTGTATATGTGAGGGTATTTCTAACCTGTGTATATATGTCCCAGTGACGTCTATGTACCTATGGGATCGGGGTGTTACAGATTCAAGCCAGGGTGTTCAGCTCAAATGACTGTCGAGATAAGGAACTTAAGTGTTCAAACTGGGCAGGATTTTCTAATCTTATCTATTTGACATGACTTATATAAGTAGGAGATCCCTTCTAACATGAAAGGGATCACGTTCACCTAAATCTAGAGATCCCTATTGTAATCGCCATTAACATAGTAGAACTTCTCTCTTCCTCTCCTGGTTTTTTTCCATCTTCGAGTTTTGCTTGTAATTTTATGTGTTTGTGATTGATTTTTTGGGTGATTTGTTACATCCACTTTTTTGGGTGATTTGATCTTTAGGTTTTTTTTTCCTATCTTGGTTTTAGGATTGATTCTTTAGGAGTTATCTACTGTATTTGATGATTTCATTGAGATCTATATGCTCGGAATCATACCCTTGAGATATCATGCTATCCAATACCATACTCCTTCCTTTAAGCTACCAAGCATGACCTATATTGCTCTGTCAAGGAAGAGCATTAACCTGACTGCAGTTGACCTCACCGCTCTAAAAGGAAAGGGGAAGATAATAGAAGTGGTTGAGCCAGCAGACCGTTGGCCCAACCTATCAGATGTCTACATCTCTGACGCTGAAGACTCTCATCCCAACCTGCATTGCCACTTGGGATGCAGACCGCCGAACCTGAGCCTCCGCTTAACGATAATTAACTCCTCCAGATGCTTTCCCCCATATGGAAGTAGATGGAGAATCAACAGACAGAGATAATATGGCTCCGTGAAGTCGCCGCCCACGTAAAAGAAGGGATTGTCTGTGTCCAGACACGACTGCTCAAACAAATCGGGACACAGTAGGTGTTGTGATCTTTTCCCATTGCGGGAAGAAACACGCGAGCCACCCTATCGCTAACACGTACACGGGAATCTGCTCATTTCACTAGAAGCTCGAGCCGCGTCCAATCGGAGATCTACGAAGATAATGATGACTCTGAGAACTTCGAGCGTTCTCGAACTGCGAAGTTCTCTTACATAGAGGATAATGCAGATCTAGTCCAGAAGCGGCTTAATCAAGCGAGACAGCAGTTTCCAAAAGGGCTGGAGTACAGCGGGTCGAGACCCACCGACTCACATTGTCAAAGAAAATCACCATGCTCCGCTTCTCGAGGAAGTTCATGATGCCAACCTTTGACCACTATTCGGGACCTCCGACCCCTCCTTCTCTGCCACTACCAGGATAAGATAGCGGTTTATGCTCATGATGACCTTCTTCTCTGCTGAGCGTTTTCATCCAGTCACAAAGGGATTGCCTGCCACTAGTTTTATTCGCTCCTGAGGAATTCACTCTTGAACTTCCATGAAGTAACCGACGCATTCTACAACCAGATTATTTCTCATATGGAATTCCAGAAGAATAGTAACCCCACCTCCTTACAGTCAAGATGAAAGTTGGGGAGAGTCTGAAGAACTACGTTACCACTTCCATAATCAAATGGTCCTATTGTAACGAGGATGTAGCCGCTGCGGCCTTCATCAGTGGGTTGTAAGTCACCAACCCCTTCTACAAATATTTGGTGAAAAATGATATCACCAAGATGAGAGATATCTGGTTCGGGCTTAGAAATACTTGTAAATAGAAGAGGTGACTCAGATCACATCCAATCGCTCCCCAAGACAAGGGTCCAAGGTCAAGAAGTCTAAGCCATAATCCCCCTAAGGAAGTACCGGAGCCATAACTCTGCCGCTGTCCACAAGCCATCAAGGCACACTGCTGAATCCAGCAAGGGGAGCAAAGCGGAGCCCGACCTCACCCCATTACGGGTTCCGATCGATTAGATTTTCAACGCCATCAAAGCCAGACCCCTCCCACCTAACCCAATAGGCCCTGATCTGGCGACTACTATACCTTCCATGAAGGGAGAGGCCACCTCACAGTAGGCTGTCGGACCCTACAACGATACCTTCAAGACTTGATCAACCAAGGATACCTATGAGAGTTCATTCTCAACCCCGAACTATCCTCGGAGGTTAAAGTATAAAGGAAGCTCGAGATCTGAGCTGAACGCCCTGGCAGCACCCTCGTTCAATACCGAGGATGAATGCTATCTTCAGAAACTTGCTGATAGAAGGCACCACCAATAAGGAGAGACCCTCTACGCCAATGATGCCCGAAGGGACAACCATCCATCAATAGTGACTCGCCTTCCTACATCTCCCAGTGGGCCGATCTTCTTTTCAGAATAAGACTCATTTCCTGTGCACTTCTCACACAATAACGCCATGGTTGTGACTGCACATATCAAATGGTGCAAAGTGTCAAAGATCTTGGTGGACGGGGAGAGTAGCGTCAACATCCTTTATGATCACGCTCTAGATCGAATGGAAGACACTCCCGAGATGGTCCGAAAATTGATCATCCCTCAGACCCAGTCACTTCTCTATAGATTTCATGGGAAAAAAGCACATTCCCCCGGCATGGTTGACTTAGTCCGTGCATTCAATGTCATCACGGGGTCCTGCATCTTGGACGTCTAATCCCCTTACAATGACATTCTTGAGAGGCCATGGATCCACACGACAAGAGTGGTCCCGTCTGTTAGACCCTAGAGGGGGTGAATAGGGTCAAGGGTAATTAAAAATTAAGTGTGCAAGTTATAAGACAAAACTGTAAAATAAAACAGACTGATAGAATCACCCAGTCTGATAGTAGGATGGGTGGTAGAATTAACAAAGAGCAGAAAACAGCAATATAATATAAAATGTGATTGAGATTTTCCTGCACACAAAATATAATATATCAGATTTAGAACAAGATGTGCAAGGTACTCAATTCTAATCCGCGGTAGCAATGGCTATGCGGGTCGTCATCCTCAGGGAGGGACTAGCGATGGAAGCGTTTAAGTAAGTTATCTCTTTTTTTATTTATTTTTATTATTTACAATGGTATTTACAGTGAGTTGGGAAAGAAATTGGAAAGATGTTGGTGACTTAATCTATACATATAAAAGAAAATAAAGAAAATAAAAGAAACACTTACCTATCTCTTCTGCCCTGCTTACCTTTGATCCGTTTGCAACGACTTACCTTGTCCTTGAAGGCTTGCAAGTATAGCGTATAGGATCTTCCACCTTCGCGATCTACACTACAAAAATAAAAGACTAGTAAAAGAAGGCTTGTTCATCTCCATAGGCCATCAAGGGCTCTTCTTCGGCTAAGCAGTCTCGAAGCAATTGGGTCTCATGGTTTGCAAGACATTAGAGAGAAGCAATAGAATAACACAAGAATAAAAGAACTAAAATAATAAAAGAACAAAAACGAAC
The DNA here is from genome assembly GCA_038442645.1 of Agave tequilana. Classification (NCBI taxonomy): domain Eukaryota; kingdom Viridiplantae; phylum Streptophyta; class Magnoliopsida; order Asparagales; family Asparagaceae; genus Agave; species Agave tequilana. Next base: position 78,859 of record JAVJIF010011542.1, on the reverse strand, counting down.
CTCGAGTCGATTAATTTAACAATGGAAGAAGAGCAAAACTTACACCGATTGTCACCCTCAGTACAAGTAGATCTCCTTCCTCCATGAAAACATCCTCTCCTCTCAGTTACAAAAATTACAAAAAGAAAAACCTAACCTAAATTACAAGTTAGCCTAAAAACCCTAGCTTTTGGCTCTATATTTTCTGTACGCCCTTTCTGTTGCGTCTGCAGGGGTATTTATAGGTGCAAAAGGAGGTAGAGTCCCAACACAACTCTCCCACGAAAACTGGTCCCCGAATAATACTGGATTGCCGCGGAAACGCGGCTTGGGCTGCGTTTCCGCGACCTGATAATGGCAGATGGCCACGCGCTTTGGCGCGTGGCTTCCCCTGGTCCGTCCATCTGGGCGTTGTCTTTTGGAAGTTGCATCCTGACTCTTTATCTTGGGATTTTGAGATAACTTGGGAAGCAAGTTACCTAGATCTCAAATCTCTCAATATCTTTTTAAACGAATTTTCTTATCTTTGCACTCTCTTCTTTGGCTTTTATTCTCATCCTGCAAGTGTTTAGGGTTGAATAGAAGTCTATCCTTCCTCTTCTTTGTATTTGCAACTATTGCCCTTGTGTAATTGCAATTTTGACAATTGATAATTGTAACTTTTGCATTGGGCATGAATATGGGCTTTTGGGCTTCTTTTTGGGCTTTATTCTTTATTTTTTATTTACTCAAGGCCTGCACACAATAAATAATAAAATATTAGTAAATTGTGCATGATTATATGAATAAATATGAAAATGTGATGGTAAATGTAATGATAAAAATACACTTTTTACTACCAATCAAAATGCACAACAAATAAAATACAATAAGAACAATAGAGAGAATGCAAGAAATTTTAGGGTGGTTTGGGAAACTCTCCTACATCACCACTTAGAGGTTTCCTCTCTAGGATTTGCAAATCTATTAAAAAGGTTCTTTTTGAAGCAGGGATTATAACCACCAAGACTCTTCTGTGAGCTTGAATTTTCAATCCACTAAGATATTATCCAATCTTAGATTTACAAACCACCAAGATACTCCCGATCTTGAATTTTCGCACCATCTCTATCTTGAGGCACAAACAATGAGTATGACAATAAAATTTATTCTCTAACACAATATGAGAAATAAAATTAGCACAATGATAAAATACAATAGGAGACTCCATGCAATCATATAGTTCTAAGTATTATTAATCAATAACTTGGCAAAAAAAGTCTAAAATAATAAGAATGAGAATCTATAATAATTTTAGAAGATGAGAATGAGATTATTCAATAGAGAAGTAAATGAAGCAATAGAATTCTCTTGTATTGAATGCTTAAGATCTTCTCTAAAAATTGAGAACTTGAATGTAGATGATTGGCTCAACCACTTTGGTTTGATGAGATTCAAAATTTAAGGCTTGAATAGTTGAAGAGCACTGTTTTTGCTTTGCTGAAATTTTCAAGATATGTTCTCTTCTTCTTTTTTTACAATAAATGAACAAGATAATATATAAACAAGTCAATTTCAGAGTGAAACTAACCGTTGGAGACAACAAAGAGACAGATTTTTTTGCCTATTTGAGCATTTAATATTGCTAAAAGAAGATATCAAAATTATGCTAAATCTTGGGCAATAAATGTTATTGCTGCAGTTTAGAATATAGAGAAGGTATGGAAATATTAGAGATAGAAAAAATGATGAAGATTTTTTCCTAAATGTATACCCAACGGATCTCAAATTCAACTGTAAAATAAGACAGTTTGGGCTGCAAAGTACTATCAAACAGCAGGACAGTATGACATAGACAGACCTAGATTTTTTAGTTGTAAAGAGAGGTATGTACATCTCACTTGTATGAAAGAAGTTAATGTAAAAAGTGAGAAGTTAATCAAGTGAAGTACAACCCATGTGGTGCTAAAACCATGTCACCACATTACTGAAATATAAAGTTCAGAGAATAATCAGAACTGAAACAGAATTAAGACAGAACAAACTCAGTTTGGTCTTTAATGGGCAAAGATGTTAGAATCAGGTTGAGTGGTAAAATGAGGTGGTAGAATGAAGATTCTACCTAGAAACTGAAATAGAAAGATCCTGTTATGTGTCAAATATATGTTTCATAATAAAATTACTATATGATTACTTACATAGTTTCTATTGATGAAATTTGTAGCTCAATATATCTTTGACTCTTTCTTTCTCTTTCATAACTTGATGTATCTTATAACAACTTGATCTTATAGAGCTAGATGTGTTTTACTCCTAATAGCTCTTTATTAGCTTGAATATGAAATTTGTGGAGCATCACATAATTTCTTCCATCCTCCATATGTATATGATATTGGTAGCTCAAATCCATCCATCCTCTAAATAAAGTCTTATCCTGAAATAAGACAACACTACTAATTCAACTTGTTCATAGCTTAATTTATAGGTTAATTACATCATCAAAATCATAAGAATTACAATCTCTCCCTTTTTATAATGGGAACTTATAAATTTGATTAGAAAAACTATAACACTATAAATAGGAAAAAGATTATTTTTATCTTTGAAGCTCCCCCTATTTACCTGCCAATGTACTAAAAATGATTAGAGAGCAAAACTTTCCCTGTTAAATTTAATTCATGGTAACAAATATTTCACAACTTGTGAATATGGTCAATCCCTCAAATATAACATGCATTTTTTGTAGATGGGTAATTTTCATGATTCTCACACAATATATGAACTTATCGGTAAGAGATAGCATCTGTAATTATCAGTTTGTGTTAACAAGTGCATCTGACCTATATATATATATATATATATATATATATATATATATATATATATATATATGTTTGTGACTAAAATATGAACAAATTTTGGCCTATAACATGTACACAAATATATGAAAATATATGTATCCAATGAGAAAAGATATGCATATGTGTGTGTGTATGTGTATCCAATAAGCAAAAATCTGCATAGTATCACAATCAATTCACAATCATAGGCTCAAGTAAATTTGCATGTTATCCTGCAAGATGTTATCCAATCAACAGCCAATCTGTTATCTTGCAATTTGTCTGCAGTATGTTATTCAACAATTGCCAAGCCAAGTAAAATCTCCCCCTTTGCCATCAGCAGAAATCCAAGGGGAAAGCATGCATGGATAAGTTATAGCAGGCATAGCATATATCATGGTAATATAAGAGCAGTTAAAAGAAAAACAAGAGTGTATGATAATTATTACATGTCATACTATCAGCCAAGAAAAAAAACAGCACATTAGGTCTTTTTGGAGGAGGACCTAATCATAGGCCTCTTTCCTTCACCTGAACTATCCTCATGAGCAGAATCATCCCCACTAACAGAGCTATTATCAAATTGGTCAAATTATAAGAAGAAATATCAGAACTAGGAGAGCTACCTCTCTCAGAGTACTTATATGGCCTAGCTTCTTAAGGAGTCTGTTAAGATTCCATTTGATTTCAGATAGATCAGCTTAGATAGACTTACTGAAATAATTGAATTTATCCTTCAACCCACTGATTTCCTTTCTTAGTTTGATATATTCTTTCTTTTTATTTTTTTTGCTTATTTTCTCTTCAGAATCAGAGCTTAGAGGGACAATATTTTTTCCTTGATATCAACTTTCTTTCTTTTCCCACTTGGTATTTTTTCATCATGAGTTTTCTTCAACCTAATTTCTTCCTCTGCCTTGGATTCATCATTCATGATTTCATCAAAATTATTTCTAGGAAGAAACATTCTGTAGATGGAAGCAGACCTAAAACTTTCTTTTTCCAAGATGGAGTTTCAGTCCCAAGCTCATTCCAAAGTGTGTAAACACTTTTGTTAGAAAATAGGAAAATCTGAGTTGTTCACGAGGTATAATCATAGAACTCAAAATAAAATGAGGTAGATTGAAGTTAATTAATGTAAGCATGGCATACAAAAATAGTAAGCAGTCTATTTTTATGACATGAAAATGTCCTCCTTGAGGGAGGAATTGAACTGATCTATCTTAGCCAGCACATGAGCCATGGAGGTGAGATAGTTTATAGGAAATAGGTTTTCATTTTTATAAACTTCATCAATTCTTACTCCAAACAGCATGACTAAAGCTTCAAATTTACTCCCACCAAGAGAGGAGAAGGACTAACTGAAAATACGCGGTCCTGAGGCAGAAATTCTCAAAATTTCTCCCAATTTTTCTTCACCCAAAGTGATCATGGTTCCCTTGACCAGTGAGAACACGGTAAGAGGATCCTTTTTGATTCTCAGGTTGGCGTAGAACATGGTCACTAGATGAAAAAAAAAGGAAATTTTCTCACATGCAAAGTCACTGAGATGAATGAATCAAAATACTCACCAAGTTGATAATCCGAAATAGAGTTGAAATCAACATATCTTTCCATAATACAAGGCCCATTATGAAATTCTTTGTAAAATAATTTGGCATCTTCACAGATCAGATAAATTCTTTCTTCATTTGTGAGATCTTCGCCAAAATTTCTCTTATTTTTCTTCCTTTCCCTATGTTTTCTCGATGATCTTCCAAGAAACAGGTTTACAAATGCAAGGATTTGGAGACAATTGTTGCCATATTCTTCATCCTTTTGATGACAGGGATGAAGAGATGCATGTTCTCTTCATTGAGACCAAAGACAATAGGCCGAGGTTCGGACATTTTGGAGAGAAAATTTTGGGGATTTACAGAGAGGAAGACGAAGAGATGTAGAGTTAGGTTTTTCTAAGAGATCATCGGCTTAAAGAAGTTGCAACACTGTCGTTATAAAAGAGAAGTTAATATAGAGAAGCAATGGGTTAGGTGGCCCACGACATTTAGGGTTAAGAAAAACAATTAAGTTGGATGAGTCAAACTGGTCTGATAGAATGGATGCTAGTGGTAGAATCTGCTGGTAGAATACCTAAAATCATAATAACTTAAGAAAAATTAGCAATAAAAGTTATTCTAGTATGCAAATGCCCAAATTTCTACAAATATTACAAAATTGTTTAACAGACAAAGGTTTGGTAATAATATCAGCAAGTGATTGTAGGTATCAATAAATTTTAATAAGATATCTCTACATTTAACATTATTTTTAAGAAAGTGATACTCACATCTATATGTTTAGTGCGAGAATATAAAATAGAATTCTTGGACAAGTTAATTGCACTAGTATTATCACATAATATAATAGTTGTATCAAATTGGACACTATAGTCTTGCAAAGTTTACTTCATCCATAAAATTTATGCACAACATAATTTGGCAGCAATATACTACGCCTCTGTTGTAGAAAGTGCAACACAATTTGTTTCTTTCTAAACCAAGATACAAGGGAATGGCCAAGAAATTATCGTGTTCCACTTGTACTTTTTCTAATAGTTTTACATTCGACACAATCAGCATCACTATATCCTAATAGATCAAAACTAGCATACTTGGGATAAATAACCCAAAATTAAAGTGCCTTTAACATATCTAATAATTCATTTTACAGCATGTAAGTGAGATTTTTTTGGTGAAGAGTGAAAGTGTACACAAAGACTAACACTGAATATGATATCTGGTCTACTAGCAGTTAAATAAAGAAGACTACCAATCATACCTCTGTAGAGTATCTACATTCTTACTATTTGTATCTTTATCAAGTTTGGTAGAAGTACTTATTGGAGGAGACATCTCCTTTGAGTTTTTCATCTTGAACTTTTTCACAAGTTTATGAACATACTTTCCTTGATTGATAAAGATTCCATCTTTTACTTGTTTGATAGCAAATCAAGAAATAAATTGAGTTCTCCCATGAGACTCATTTCAAATTCTTGTTGCATTCTTTTAGTGAAATCTTTAAACAAAGTTTCATTAATGGAACCAAAAATAATGTCATCAACATAAATCTGAACTAACAAAAGATCATAGTCAATAAGTTTGATAAACAAAATAATATCAATATTTTCTTTAGAAAAATCATTCTCAATAAAAAAATTTGATAACTTTTCATACCAAGTACAAGATGCTTGCTTTAAACCGTATAAGCCTTTTTAATTTGAAAACATGATCCGAAAAAAACATAATCTTTAAAACCTAGAGGTTGTTTCACATAAATTTTCTCATTCAAAAATCCATTCAAGAAAGTACTTTTGACATTCATTTGAAATAATCGAAAGTTTTTAAAACTTGCATAGGCTAGAAGCATTCGAATCGCTTCTAATCTAGCAATAGGAGCAAAAGTCTCATCAAAATTTATGCCCTCCTCTTGATTGTATCCTTGGGCCACAAGTTAAGCTTTATTTCTAATAACAACGCCACTTTCATCTAACTTGTTACGAAAAATTCATTTGGTGCCAATGACAAAATAATCCTTGGGTCTTTATACAAGATCTCAAACATTATTTCTGTCAAAATTATTCAATTTCTCTTGTATGGCCAGAAACCAAAATTCATTTATATTTCTAGGTTCAATATGAGATAGAAAAAATTAAATGTGAACATTCATTTAGAGCTTAAGAGCGAGTTTTTATCCCTCTTGATACATCACCTAAAATCAATCAGTCGGATGATCTTTAATTATTTTTCAAGACAAGGCAGTTCTGGATAGGATGTTTTTGAAGTTCTAAAATGATCTGAAGTCTCAGGTTTCTGTTCATCAGGAATTTGTTCACTACTGGTAGGATCAAAATTCCTGCTGGTAGGATCAGAACACGGCTGGTAGGATCGACTCTACCAGAATCTCTAGAATTTGAAATATCTACTTCTTCAATAATCTTAGAAATATGAGAATTAGTCTCATTAAAGTGCACAAGCATGAATTTTTTAACATATAATGAGCGTTTATTAAACATTTTATAAGCTTTACTAGAAGTGGAATAATGCCTTCATCTAATTTTGAATCAAATTTACCCAGATTGTCTTTGGTATTAAGAATAAAGCACTTACATCCAAAAATTTTGAAATATTATATATTTGAGATTTTACCCAAGAAAAGTTCATAAGGGGTCTTTTTCAAAATAGGACGAATAATTATACGGTTCAAAATATAACAAGCGGTGTTAACTGCTTCCGCCTAAAAGTATTTTGGTAAAACAAATGAGTTTAACATAGTGCGTGATATTTTTTGCAAAGTTCTATTTTTCATTCAATAATACCATTTTGTTGTGGTGTACTTGGGGCCAAAAAAGTGTATGTAATGCCATGATCAAGACAAAACTCAATAAATATTTCATTTTCAAATTCACCACCGTGATCACTACGAATTTTGATAATAGAAAAGCTAAATTTCTTTTTCACTCTTTCGCAAAAATATTTAAAAAAATTAAAAGCTTCACCTTTATGAGTCAAAAATAAAACCCATGTAAATCGAGAAAAGTCATCGACAATAACAAAAACATAATATTTACCATTCAAATTTGAAGTGCTCATAGGACCAAATAAGTCCATGTGTAAAGGTTGCAAGTGTTTTGAAGTAAATACCTCACTTATTGAATGAAAAAATGTTTAACTTACTTATTCTTTTTACATTCATCATAAGTTTCCTTTTTGGGCTTCTTCACTGTGGGAAGTCCTCGTACAAGCACCTTATTTGACAATTTTGATAAAAGATCAAAATTAGCATTTTCAATTCTCTTGTGTCATAGTCAGGAGTCATCTTCTAATGTGGATAAACATTTCACACTTTAGTTAGTTAAATCGATAATACCAATGGTGTAAACATTTTCATTTCTAAGTGCTTCAAATAAAAGATTTCATTCACAATCAATGATAATGCGTTTATTAGGTTTAAAAATGACCTTCATACCTTTATTACATAGTTGGCTAATATAAATAAGATTAATCTTTAAACCATCTACTAGCAATACATTTTCAAGAATAGGAAAAGGTTTCTAGCTTCAATACCAATGATTTTATCTTTACCATCATCTCCAAAGGTGACCATGCCACCAACTTGATAAGGTTGCAAAAATATTTGGATCTCCCGTCATGTGTCTGTTGACACTCTAAAAAAGATAAGATTCCTGAGTGGCCTGAACAATGTCTAAACTTGTTGACATTTACAAAAGACGAGTGAAAGATAAGCTGACGACCAGTTCTGTACCCATCTCCGAGGGACAAATCAGCAACTTGGACTCTACTGATCTAGTGAAGCAGACAGTAAGCCCAGATTGTCTTTGAAAAGACCTAAGCAGGTCTATAAGATACTAGTTTAGTTCAACATTTAGCATCACATGAGCCTGAGGGGATAGCCTCACCTGAGAGGCTAAGTTTGTCCAACTTCGCCTTGAAGCTGTTCAAAGTTCTATCAGTGAGCTAACTTACAGTTTCGTCTGAAGCGCTCAGTTAACTCTGCAGAGGGTTAGCTTCGCTCGAAGCCACACGCAACCGCGCAGAAGGATGTTCGGTAGCTTCGCCACAGATGTTTATCCAGCACCGCTAAAGAGCTTTCTTTTGACTTTGCCAGTTACTCCTTCCAGCTCCGCTGTGAGCTCGATGTGGCAGCTCTGCTGCAAGTCTTTCATGGTCGCCTTTTACCAATTAAATCTCTAGATGAGATCAAATCTATTCAAGATCAAATAATCGAGATCAAATCTGAGATCAAATTTGGTAGTTGATTGCCATAATCGCTTGACTCTCCTAAAACAAGTAAGAGGATCAGGGGAGATCTTTCAGTTATTTGGGAAGAATCAAAATAGATCAGGAGATCAACGCTACCTGCTATTCCTAACTTTGCAGAAGCTGATTCTAGCCTCGCGGCAAGGCTACTTTTTAGATTTAAACAGATTGACTCAATCTGTTTTCAGATTTTCAAGGGACAATTATACCCCTGCTCTCCCTATAAATAGCCCACCAGAGACACACAGGAGGGCAGAGAGATGAATAGAGAAAGAGAGACGAACAGAGAAAGAGAGACGCAAAGAGAGAGAGGCTGAAAAATTGAGAGACACGGCTAAACAGAGACCTATTCTCTTACTTCTAAGAATTCAGAGAATTACTTCTCTAATCAGGGTGCTAATACCCTAATACCTTCCTCCTCTCAAGGAATTTCTAGAAGCAGGTGAGAAGGAATTCCCAAGTGGAGGCAATTTGAGAAGTAACAAGAGGGTTCTACCAACCTTCTATTCTCCAATTCCCTGAACCAGGCGAGAAGGGAATCCCATCAGGCAGCAGTCCAATTGTCTAATCGATCACATCGTCAAAGAGACAAAGTGATTGCACGCTAACCAGACTCTTATCGACACACTTCTTTAGAATCTTAGAGGATATCTACTTATAATTTTTTATTTCAAAAGAATTACTTATAATTTAGCTCCTCGACCCCTTTTCTGTAAGTTTTTCCCCTTTGCAAAATCAATGAAAAATAAGATGGCGACTCTGCTAGGGACTGAATTCTCCACTGTTGAGAATCAAGTGTCGCAATGTGATGAACAGACCTTCGGGTCTACTTCTGAATTCAAGGAAGCCGGTGTAGCCAGAGCCCCTTTGGCTAAGTCTTCGAAGCAAGTCTCTGTGAAGATAGATGAGGCTCTCTGTGAGCCTACCACGGTTCTCTGGCGCAACAAGGAAGCAGGCCCCAATGTAAGGGTCAGAGTCTTGAGCCTGTTACCTTCGAAAACCTAGTCGTTCACTTCGACCAAGAAAAATTCGAAGAACTCCTCTCTAGGGTGGTCTAATGCTCCATGCACAAAAGCATAGAAAGGCCTTTATGGCCTAGGTTTCAGAGCAGAAACCAGAAACAAAATCCTTCCAACACCTCCCAGCCTCGCGTGTGGCTAATCAGGTTCCCTGCGAACCTAAGTCTCCTTTTTCAAAGCAGATGTGGAGGCCAAAGTAGAAGGCTCTGTATGAAGCATCAAGTGTAGCCACGCCACAAGTTCGTCTCTCTCGCGAAGAAAAAGGAAAGATGCCTACATGTTTCGTCGAGACTGTCAACCGCGAAGTCACGACGACGACTATGCTTTCGCCTAATTCAGGAGCAGTAACTCCTCGCGCCAGCCTCGTTCTTATGAGCGAAGCTACTGATGGTGTGCCAAACACAGTACCTTGGGGTACGCATGATGTTTGCAGTCACGAAGCCGAAACCAAAGCACCACAGTGTGCTTCGTTTCCCGATTCTTCAAGTACTAAGCTCGCTCTTCGCAGCAAAGTTAAGGGATTGCCCCTAAATGCTGATCGTGGTGCTTATGCAGCTTCAGCGCCCAAGGGTATTTTCAAAGTTTTAGCGGCAAATTTAGAGTCAAAACACCTTCTAGGACTAATCATCTTCGCAGCAACATAACGGATAAAGCACCACAACATGCTTCGCTCCCTAGTTCATCAAGCACTATTCGCAGCGGAGCTAAGGGATCGTCCTTAAGTGCTGATAGCGGTGCTAAAGCAGCTTCAGCACCCGAGGACATTCCTAAGGTTCTTAACCGCGAAGTTAGAGCTAAAGCACTATTTAGTGCTAATTACCTCTGCAGTGATGAAAAGAGCAGGACATCGTCCTATGTTCAATCCAATAGAGCCTCTGCGCTAGATCGTTTAGGCCTAACTGGGTCTGACTTGTGAGAATTCTTGACAAGCAAACGGAAGTCAGAATCTTTCCAAACTTCTCCCTCCTTTTGTCAACAAGTGGGATGTCAGTTGGTGACAGTCCACTCAGTCCATTGTCGGCTAGGACCAATTCCCGCTACTCCTTCAGGCCGACGATCAGTCTTCGATCGATGTCGGTGCAAGTTTCGATAAAACATCGTAAAATGAGCGTATCGCGAGATCTTCCCTCTGTATCCATTAACATGATCGGAAGAGAACGAGAGCTGCGTAGGGGCAGACGAGCGTCGTACGACACTCCCTACAGTTCCCCAGATCCGGATTATAGCCCAGGCCTTGGCGAAGTCTTGGTATAGGAAGAAGGTGTCTTCTAAAATACCAGATCTAGGGTCACAATACCCTATAGTTATGAACAACCATCTTCCTCAATTGCAGCAACGCTAGTCTTGCCAGTCGACACCGAGTTTTACCTTACAGTGGCGACTCGACACCTTTCTGCTCTAAACATATGTTAAGAACCAGAGAGGTCTATAATATCTCGACGGATCTTATGCCGAGAGATTGATGATTTTCTTTCATTGACTATGCTCTACATGGTCTGCTGCCAGACAATCCTGAAGAAGCGGCATCTATCAGACGAAGGTCTCTCCATTTTTACTATGATCCAACTCTGAAGACACTTTACCGTCGTTCATATGACGGTGCCCTCCTCCGTTACCTTTCTAATTAAGAGGTATAGGAAGTGCTTAAAGAAGCACACGACGGCATATGTGGAGCTCATCAGCCAGGTCTAAAACTTAAAGATCGATTGTACAGGTTTGGATATTATTGGCTAACCATGATAGCCGATGCCATCCAGTATGCGCGAAGGTGTAAAGCATGCCAAATTCATGCAGACTTCATATACCAACCTTTGTAGTTGCTCCACCCAACTCTTGCTTCATGACCATTTGAAGCATGGGAATCGATGTCATAGGGCCAATCAGCCCCTCTTCAACAAAACGTCATCGATTTGTCCTGACAATAACTGATTACTTTTCAAAGTGGGCAGAAGCTATACCACTGGTTGAAGTTAAAACTTCTAATGTGGTTAATTTCATCAAACACTATGTCATTCATTGATTTGGTGTCCCTAGGCGGATCATCCATGATAACGGCCCCCAGTTCATAAGCCAGGTATTCTATCGATTCTTTGATAAGTACCAAATTTAGAATGTGACTTCAACTGCTTATAATCCCGCCGCTAATGGCTTGGTGGAAGCATTCAATAAGACAATCATTAAGTTACTCAAAAAGTTCGCTTCCTCGAATAAGCGAGATTGGAATGAAAAGCTTAGTGAATGTCTTTAGCCTACCGAACCATGGTTCGACCCTGACAGGCAATAAGCCTTTTTTCTCGGTATACGGACGTGAAGCAGTCATACCATTAGAAATCCAGATGCCGTCATTATGAGTCGCTCTGATCACTAAAATCACATCAGAGGACAATGATCGGTTTCGTCTTCAAGAGCTTGAAGCCCTAAATGAGAAGCGGTTACAAGCCCAGCAGCATATTGAGTTGTATCAAGCTCGGATCTCAAAAGCCTTCAATAAGAAAGTTAAACAAAGAATCTTTCAGAAAGGAGATTTGGTTATAACCGTCAGACGACCAATGATCATGGCGCACAAAACCAAAGGCAAATTTCAGCCCAAATGGGAAGGACCGTTTGTAATAGAAACAGTCTATTCAAACAGGGCATATTGCCTTATGACTTCGGATGGTGATTTACTCATGATGCCAATCAACGGCAAGTTCTTAAAGAAGTATTATCCTTGATAAGGATCCTTCTCATGATCAAGTTAACATTACACCTCTGATCAAGACCTTCGAATTCAAGATATGCGAAAGGAGCGCTCCTCTCTTCCTACAAACGGGATCATACAACCATAAACTAGTAGGAAGCTGATCGTACACTGGTTGTCTCAAAGAAGAATCAAGGTTACGAATACAGTAACCAAATGATCCAACACCTTTAACAGTTAAGGATAGAGGAAATGTTAGCCTTTAAGCCCAACATAGGTCCTCGATAACTCATCATACTGAGGGGAATAGTATTGGTAGCCCGACTCAAACGGTAGTTTGTAAAGGCATACAAACCCGTTGACAGCTGAGGATTTGCTATCCTAAGGGATGTGTTCTCATTTGATTCCACGATTAAGGATAGAGGGAAATGTTGGCTTTTAAGCCCAACATAAGTCCTCGACAACTCATCATGCTGAGGGGAATAGCATAGCTAGCCTGACTCAAACAGTAGTTGGTAAAGGCATATCAAACCCGTTGACAGCTGAGGATTTGCTAAAAATCCTAAGGGAACTGTTCCCATTTGATTCCACGGTTAAGGATAGATGGAAATGTTGGCCTTTAAGCCCAACATAAGTCCTAGACAACTTATCATGCTGAGGGGAATAGCATGACTAGCCCGACTCAAACGGTAGTTGATAAAGGCATATCAAACCCGTTGACAGCTGAGAATTTGCTAAAAATTCTAAGGGACCTGTTCCCATTTGATTCCCTCTCTAAAATCACTCATCAATTCTCATCCATAGAATGGTAAGACCACATACAAAGAACGATAGATCCACTCGAATTACTACTATGTTCAAACACCTCTAACAGTAAATGAATCTCTCGGTCAAGTTAAAACTACACTTCTGACCAAAATCGTTCATACCGCGCATCCAGTTCGCTATTAAGTTAACATTAAACCTATGACAGTGATCTTCTCAATTTTCTCAGTGAAAACGAGATCTTTTCATGCTATGTTTAACATTACACCTCTGGCATCCATTTCGCTGTTAAGTTAACATTAAACCTATGACAGTGATCTTCTCGATTTTCTCAGTGAAAATGAGATCTTTCCATGCTATGTTTAACACTACACCTCTGGCATCCATTTCGCTGTTAAGATCTTCTCGATTTTCTCAGTGAAAACGAGATCTTTCCATGCTATGTTTAACACTACACCTCTGGTATCCATTTCGCTATTAAGTTAACATTAAACCGATGACAGTGATCTTCTCGATTTTCTCAGTGAAAACGAGATCTTTTCATGCTATGTTTAACACTACACCCCTGGCATCCATTTCGCTGTTAAGTTAACATTAAACCTATGACAGTGATCTTCTCGATTTTCTCAGTGAAAATGAGAGTTTCTCATGCTATGTTTAACACTACACCTCTGGCATCCATTTCGCTATTAAGTTAACATTAAACCTATGACAGTGATCCTCTCGATTTTCTCAGTGAAAGCGAGACCTTTCTATGCTAAGTTTAACACTACTCTGGCATATCTTTTTGTCAAGTTAACATTACACCTCTGACAAATTGCTTTACAAATTCTTACGAAGTTCATTTTGTCACGTTAACATTACACCTTTGACATACGATCTTTTATGGGATTCACTTCCTAACTCCCCAGCGAGTTTTCTGAGTCCCACTCAGTCTTTAGTGGACTTTTCTGGTTATCACGTTAACACTATACCTCTTACAATTTCTTTCAAATCTTATACAAATTTTGAACTTGGCGGCTTCTCAATTGGTTATGTCATTGCTACCTCTGAACCGACAGATAGCCAAGTCTCATCTTTTAGTCCGACAAGGACTATTTCTTTGTCGTCATATGAAAAATTTTGAACTTGGCAGCTTCTTAATCGGTTATGTCATTGCGACCTCTGAACTGGTAGATAGCCAAATCTCATCTTTTAGTCCGGCAAGGACTATTTCTTTGTCATCATATGACAAAATTTTGAGCTTGGTGACATCTTAATCGGTTACGTCATTACGACCTCTGAACGACAGATAGCCAAGTCTCATCTTTTAGTCCAGTAAGGACTATTTCCTCAAATGTATGACTAACTCTCTCGGTTTATCACTGCTGATTAGATTAGTTATATCATTATTCTGTTTCCTTTTAAGGGCTGCAATACAACTTGAAAGTAAGAATTCAAAAGATAAAACAAGTTGGAAATGCAACTGGGGAGTCAAATAAAATCATTTTTTATTGATTCCAAAAGAGGGATACATGAATGCACAGATTACAAGCTACGACGGCGCTTTATAGGACTTGATCCGTTCTGCCAGATTGGCCAGTCTAGTCTTGCGATCTCAACTCGGCCTCATTAAAGCTCGTCGTCTGGGCCAAGCGAGCTTCAATTTCAACTAAGGTTGCCCTCTGTGCTAGCTCCTGCCGCAAGACTTCGTCATTCTGGGCCTTAAGCTGCTCAAGCCGAGCAGTCTCTTCAAGACGCACTGGTTTAGCCTTGGACAAAAGAAGATTAGCCTTCCTAATCATTTCCTTAGCCTTTTCAATTTTATCCTCAGCGTCAAGAAGAGCACTGCTAGAAGCATCTATAGCATCTCCGAGCTCTACTTTCCTTGTCTTCAAGGATTTCAAATCAAAAGAAATTGCCTTAGCAACTTCTTAAGCCGCAAGATGTCTCATGCATTTGAGCAACAAGATGCGCAAGCTATTCGTTAACTGAAGACTCCAGATCTGAATGGCTAAGACAGCGCCATTCATCCACATCCCTCTCGAGTCTGTTCACTAGAAGCTCTAATGTGGCGGCCTGGTCATCCCCTCCAAAGTCTCGGATACTGTCAATGCATCGGGAGAGGACCACCTTTAAAGCAGAAAATGAGGTAGTCGAGCGCTTCAAGACCAAAGCAATGAATCGCTTCAAGCCCTTATAAAAGCTGTCGACTAACTCAGCCACGAATTCGTTCTCAGCCTCAATTACTCCCGACAAATGAGCAACCCCTGAAGACAGATTTTCCACCAGTTTCACTGGCGTAACTACGGAGGAAATAATAGAAATACTAGCTGCAGCAACATGAGGGGTCGTCGGTGATCTCGAAGGAGTCCTCATTGAAACCAGTACACCAACCACAACTGAAGTAGGACTAGTGACTATTTCTGGGAGAGCTGGCTCAACCACTAATGTTGGAGAAGTAGGACTGGTAATTACCTTCAGCTCCGCACTTGGCAAAATAGGTGGCACTGGCAAAACCAATGGCACCCAACTTATCGATACAGTTGGAAGCGAGGATGGTTCCGTAACTATTGTTCCCTCAATCCCCTTCTACTTGTCGGTTCAGGTTGATAGGAGGGCAAACCGTGATACAAGGCCTTCAACTCAGCAGCATCCACCGCGGTCGAAGTACTTGCTTCACCCACGGTCCCCTCAGGAAGATTGGTTGGCTCTCTCGAAGCCGATGCACCAAGAAATGGGACATCTGTAGCAAGATTCTATTTAAATAAGGTTCAATGAATATCAGAAGAAAATTACTCACGAAAGAGCAAAATGCTACCAAAAGATGGTATCATCTCGACTGCCATGGCCGCAGTCTCTCTCTGAAATCCTTCGACAACGGCATCAGTCCCCTCAGGCTCCATAGGAAAATCTTTGGCGGAGTCAATACGGATGGTCAGTCCACCGTCACTCGCCGAACCCTCAGTGGTCCACCCAAAAGAGATAGAAGCTACGGGACTTTCTTTTGAAGTTCCAGCACCCGAAGAACCCACATCAGCTGCATCACCTCCAGACTCTTCCTAGACGGTGAAATAGCCAGCCTATCGCCTTCTTTATAAGTGAACATGGGATCATAATGCTCCCCCTGTTCTCCCGCAGCCTCAGCTCTCGGGTCTCTCACCGCCTCAGTTTCTAAATCATAAAGTAAACAATGAGCTATCTGAAATACATAAGAGTATATTATAAAAACGGAGTTGATCATACCCGGGTTCGGAGCAGCTTTACCAGCAGTCTGCCTATGGGCTGACAGCTTAAGGACTAATGGAGCAGGAGGAGCAGGCACCGCAGATGATTCGCCCTCTGCAATAACAGTAGGAGCGTAGCGACGAGGCTTCTTTATTACCCTCTTCCTACGAGATCCACCTTCCCGCTTTCGCTTGAAGTGGACGTCAGGGTCTTCTTCTTCCACTTCTTCCACATCAACATGTTCTACGGGGGCTGTACCGACCCCACCAGAAGCAGCTGCTGACACCTCAGCACCTGTATCCGCTTCAAAGTGAGGACATCCTGCATCGAAGGCTTCGCTATCATCAACAGCAATGAATTCCCCGAGGCCTGCAACGCAAACCCTTTTACCCTCGCTCTTCTCAGTGACCTTCTGCCTCAGCATCTGAGAGATCAACTTCACACCAAAAGAATTAATAGAAAATCCAGTGGGTGTGGTGTTCGAGATTCTATACCACTGGCAGAATCTCAGGGTCGTCAAAAGGTTAGGAGTCCTTAGCGGCATGCACAGTCGCGCCGCAGTACAGTCAGTAATGAAGAATTGCCAGGCACGAGCTCCATCGATGAGGCTCCCTATAAAGGCCAGACTGCTGTTTGGATTGCCTACATACAGTTGGTCATATCCAAACTGACGAGCAAATTGACTTGGAACATAGGGCTCCAGGTAACAGGTGTCCTCACTTCTATATAATAAGTGGGAGGGCCGGATGCTAACCAACCATTCGAAGACTCCCCGACTCAATGACGTCTGTCCTTCCCCTACATCCTTGAATTCTTCACCATAGCCTGCATCGTAAATGTAGAGAAAGCATCAAAAAAGGCTATAGACGTCATGACGGCTCAACAGTTTACGGACCGCAGCCACATAAGTCCTTGACCACGAACACCCCTCGAATCGACGGAGAAGAGCCATGGGAACACCTTCTGGGGGATTCTCTCTGGCTTGGATGATGGAGGGGCAGTGAAAGGCGAACCATGCCATCAAATAAGTATATGGAAAACCAATTCTGGGGTTTGGTCCGTCGCGAGGCAAGATAGTCCCCTTTCCCCACTTCATTGTTGGTGGCCTACAGAAAGCCTCCGTCAGTACACGAATGCCTCTTTGAATACAGCACACCATGGCTGAAAGAAGTCCAAGAGAACGATCATGGACTAGACGAACAGCAGGCAATAAGACAGTTGGATGAATGACATCGCCAGACGAAGATGGCACCACACATCTCTTCAATCAAACCGTTAAAAAGGTAGCCAAGAGTGCCTTCCGGGACATCGGCTGACGAGCCTGGTGGTGGAAACTCCAAAGAATATCACCTTTCTCATAGGATCCATCATCTTCTTTCAGAATCAAATCCCCTTGAGAGCTCTTGCATCCGGCGAAAGATGTCTTCATCTGCAACTCCATAGTGAGCCGCTCCAGGAGTATCTTCCAGGTCGGGAACAAATAATTTTCTCAGCTCTTCAAACTGCATGAAGCTCCCTTATGGCTCCGATACATGCTGGAGCAAATGTAAAGGTGGCACATTAACTCCCAGTAAGTCTTAAACAAAGCGGGCTCCTGCTTCTCCAGAAGTGCCAATTCCGCCTCGCACGGGAAATATTCTTCATATGGGAGAGACCCCAAAGGTAGAGCAGAGACTTCCCACATCTCGTGTAAAACCATGCCCAATTCGCCAATAGGGGTGAAGAAGGTCCCTGTAGCCGGGCAGTACAACTCAAAGATGGCATAGAAATTCGCTAAGCTCATCTGAATGCCATAACAGGTCACCCTAACGGTCTCATAGAGTCCCAGCCTCTCCAGATCTTCCTTAAAATGGGTAAGGACATATAGAGTCAAGTCCCTCCACCATGCATTGGGGGGATGAATCCACCCCGGGGTCCTGAAATCAGTAGCTGGATAATTGCCATGAACCTTAAAGAACTGATTCCAAAAGTCCGAGCCACTGCGAGATTTTCTCCCACTGGGATATCTGGAAGTACGTTCCCAGGGTGTAGACCCAATATGTAGCGAGAAGGACCCGTCTTTGTGTAACCGGGGGACGGAATTATCAACTTCCCCACGTGAACGAAGTCAGTAGTTCGAATCACTTGCCACTGCATCTTTCGAGCCCTCGTCACACATTGAAAGAAGGACAAGGGACAATGCCGCTTGCTAGATGGGAGATAATACTTCTCACCATCCAGTCTGAAAATTCACTGCCCCTCTCCAGCTAGCAGCTGGTGATCGTTGTCTGGCGCTGCATCTCCAAACATAAAGCCGGGCTTCTGATAGATTCTTCAGTCAGAATCTTCAAAGGGAGCAGTAGTTAAGATGCTCCTCATGGTACGCTGATCCCTAGCATGAATAAGCGCATCCCGACCAGGAGCGCTCCGCTCGCTGAATAGTGAAGCCTGCCCTTGGTGCTGTAGGCTAACATTGTCATCCAGCCCCCTGGTTGTTCCAAAGAGACTGTTCAGAGGACCTGGAGTATAGTGCACTGGAAAGACAAGAAGAAACTATATTAGTTCATTTACTGAAGAAAGCTAAGACAAGAAAAATAATTTTGCCAAGGCGTAGCTTCGCTCCCCGAGCGAAGCAAGCCCAGTTTTTAGTTTCGCCCGAAGCTCAACTTCGCAACCACAAGATGCAGAAAGAATATCTAAGTATTAGCTTCGCTCTAAAAGCTTGGCCTCAACGCGAAGGAGCCCCAAGAGCTAACTTCGCTAGAAGAATACTAGTGCTTAAAGATTATTTTGAGGGCATTAAGGTCCTTCTCCAACCGCGCTTCTAAGGCTAGCTTCACATCCTATCATTCAATAGGATGTGAACCGCCTAAGGGATAGCTTCGCTTGGAAGCTTGAAGAAGAGACCCTTCGGTTCTAAGATTCCCAATCAAGAAATTAAGGGACTTGAACTCCCTAAGATCATTGATCACAATGGATCGTTTTAGATTCATTATGAGATAGCCGAAAGATTGGCTTCAAGAAGAGATGAAAATCCCTGAACAAAAGGAAAAGATCCCTACCTGGGATAGGTCGTTCGATGACCGGAGGAAGAGAAGGACCTTCCGTTGTGGAAGTTGCTACCTCCTTTCCTACTCGTCTTTTGGGAGCCATTGGAGAACTAAAGAAGTTCTTGAAATTCCAAACGTAGGAGAAAGAAGAAGAGATTTGCAGTTCTCTTAAAATTCAAAGAGAATTGGTGCCTTATCTTTCAGCCCGATCAGGCTTTTATAGGCTGATGATTGCCTAAATGTCACCTCCTCGAAAGGAGCACAGGCAGTTGTTTCAAATTAATTTGAAATGGCGCCTAAAGCACTTTTCCAAGAAGCGCTGCTTCAGCCCCGCTAAGGCTAACTCCGCCTTGAGTTCAACATCGACTTTGCACGACAAACGTGCCTTAGCTCCGCTAAAAGCACATCTCTACCTTTGCGAAAATTTTGTACTACTTTTGCCATAGACTTGTTCCTAACTTAGTTGGGAGTCTGTCTTCAGCTTTACCGGAAGCTTAGCTCGGCTAAGAGTTCTAATTCCTCCTAAAGAAAGGACTTGCCTAAGTTGGTCCACTTCAGGTATTCTCGAATTAAAAATAAGAGAAACAAAGCAGATAGCAGAAAATAAATAATTTATTTGATTCAAAAGGGAAGATATATTGACGCTACATCAAAGTGGTCTTTCGTACAACTGAATCATTGCTCCAAAGGCATACAAGTTGCCCTATCTACTTCCAAGGTGATAAGTCAAACCAACTGGACACGAAAGGCCTTCCTCCTGTATAAGGCCGTAATCCTTCGCATAATGGCAGATTTTGCCATCAGGAAGCTGGATTTTCTCTGATTAAAATTGGCAAAGGACTGGTTGCCACCAGAAAGCTGGATCTTTTTTGATCAAAATTGGCAAAAGAAGGATCCGAGACCTTCCAGGTGTCGTCCGCTTTCCCGAAGTGGATCATCTCGGCTAAGCGACTACCAGCCCCTTCTCGAAGTGGATCATCTCAGATGAGCGACTGTCAACCTCTTCTGGGAACACGCATCAGCTGCTTCAGCTTGTTCCTTCTGCTTAGGATTAAAATTTCAACTGGAAGATCAAAAGGCAAGTCCCTGGTCTCTTTCATCAAGACAAAAGACTGGTGGGCACAGTTCACTGCAACACAAACTCGAAACAGGTTGGCGGTAAATCAAAGAAAAATGCAAGCATGATACGCTAAGTCAAATTCTTTGGGCGAAGCAATTTATATCCGATCCAGTTGCACTTTAAGAATGGATTTCAGTTAAGAAAAAGATAGCCTCGCTTGCATGATGGGCTAGCTCAGCATAAGCCAAGTCTTAGCTTTGCCTAAAGCAGTTAGGCTAGAGAAGCCTCAAAAAGGACTAAGTCCTAGCCTCACCTATATGGCTAAGTCAGACTGATCCGAAGGGACGCAGTCTTGACCCCACCTATATGGCAAGACTGGCTCAACCTTAAAGAGACTAAGTTTCAATCCTTGCCTACACGGCGAACTTAACAGGTGGGCATGGAATGATCTTTCTTTGATCAAAGTGGAAATGATAGCTTCGCCAAGAAGCTGGGAAATAGGGCTGAAGCCCTTCTCTGCAAGTCAGTCAGATACAAAATGAAGAATAAGGAAAATCAATCCCTAAGGCAGCTGATAAAGCTAAAATAAGGGAGATAAGCCCTCAATTGGTGAAGTCTCTGGATGACCGAGACTCACCAGTTCTTGGCCGGTTAATGATCAGAGTGAGCACCCCCACTATTTCAGAGATCTGAGTATCCTTCTCTGAACAAGCAGGAGATGTCATGAATGGACTGTTTCCTTGAAGAGAACTTCAAGTGTCCTATTTATAGGCCTCATGGTCTGGCCACACCGCCCCTGCTTCAAGCATGAAAACGCGAGAGAATTTAAGGCATTCAAGTACTGAGCCTTGAGAAAGGGGATAGTCTCCCTCGAAAATGCGCGCAGAAGGAATGATCTCCCTCGATTAATGTAAGAGAAGTTATTTCAACCTCAGGAAAGGAAATAATCCCTCTCATAACTAGCCGAAAAGCAGTTAGCCTTGAGAAAGGAACGTCGTTCCAAAACTGATTTGAAGTGTGGTTACTCCGGGAGGCTGATTGGGGGAGACGAGCGGTTTCTGGTTCTGTCCATGTCCGTGTCAGTTCCTGTGCCCGGTTTCTGGCTTGCAGCCCCTGGTTTTGACGAATCTGCTCTTCTAGGTCAATGACTATGATATAGATTTTTAATCACCAATTAAATGGTGATTTAGGGTTTTCTTCTTCATTGCACACTATGGACCTAGAATCAAAAAAGCAAAACTTTATTAGCAAAATTTTATATGAAATAAATGTGAAGATGTTATATAAAATATGCAGTTTTTGAGGCTAATCACACCCCATACATATCTTTTTGCTCGTCCTGAGCAAAATGAAAGAAAGAAAATTATGACACTACTTTCGCAGGTGACGCGATTGGACTGAGCATGTGCAACAAGCAATTAAACCTCTAAGTTTCTCCTAGAGGAGGAGTTTTGTCTCCTCAGGATTTTCAGCGGATTACACCCATAAAATCCATAAAGAAAGAAATCAAATGTTAGTATTTTGAAAACGCATTTTGAAATAGAGAAAAGTGTTTGAAGTATTTTTGTGAAAATATAAGTAATCCAAGGTCAGAGTTTAACCAGAAATTATTCTTTCTTAAACTAAGTCAAAATGTAAAAAATTTTGTTATAAATTAAATGTAAGAATTTAAAATTGAATTGACTTTTTGATCTTTCATAAAACTCTTAGAAAAATATGCACTTTGTGAACTGTGGAGATTTTTTAGGACATTGACATAAACATTCATGCCATTGATTTTTTACATATTTATTATTTATTTTCTCTTTTTTCTTTTTTTCTTTTTCTTCCCTTAGTTTTCTTTGACTTTATTATTTACCCGAGTAGCGAGCCTTTAGCCGGTGGCTCCCAAACCAGATAGTCTTAGGGCACCAGATGAGAAAACATCCCTCGGACTTAAGGACTCGAGTAAACAAGGCCACAAAACTAAAGGAGATTATTTGATTTTTGTCCACCGTTTTAGGTATGAATAATCATGCTTCCTGAGGCATAATTACCCAACTTCAATATGTGGTTTTATTATCAAATTTATTATATATATATATATATATATATATTTCTTATGGCATTTCAGTCTTTGTTTCAATCACAAAAATGTGTAGTGTGGAGTGAATAAATCTAAGGCAAAAAATTTAATATCAAATTATCTTTTCAATTTTACTTTCTTATCCTAAAATTTAAATAAGATCTATTATTTTGACTTGGTTTAAAATTTCACAATTTTAGGTCTTCCTAATTCCTAAGATAATCTTAATTTTCTTAAAAATAAACCAAAAACTATTTCTCTTATTTCAAAAAGTTTTGTAAAAAGAAAAGAAAAGTTGTTATATAAAAGATTTTTTTTAAAAAAGAAGTGTGAAAGAAATAAAATATAAAACTATGTTAGTAAACCCTCCCCCACACTTATCTCATGCATGGTCCTCAATGCATCATGAATGTGTAAATACATGAGACAAATAGAGAGGGAAGGAAGATTAACTCAAGGGGGTGGCTCCGGTGGTGGTCTGATTGGGCCAAGCGTTGCTACCCAATCAAAATAGCATGAATCGTGCAGGAACCCACCAATGACCTCTTTAATATTGCTCAATAAAATATTGATTGAATGAATGATCTTATTTAAAAAATTATCCCCATCTAATTTTCAATTTTAAAAAATAATTATTGAATCATTTTTGTCAACATTCTTGTCCAACAATGAAATGTGATTTTGGAAGATGATGGATTTGGACTCAAAGGGTCCGGAATAAAAACCAATACCGACTCGGGAATTTGACTCAGATTTAGTCGAGAATCAACAATGGGAGTCGAAATTGGTTAAAAACAGGATCGAAACCAAAGAAGTGATATTCACACACTTTCCCCAACAATGAAGTGTGATTATAAAAGATTGGTGATTCCATTTTACGGTGTACTGGGGCAGGATTCAATGTTGACTTCGGAATAGAGAAAAAAATCTGGTAAAGGTATCAGAGTCATTAAAGAATCAAAAGTGAAATGGGATCACGAACATCAGGATCACTTTCAAGCTCAAGTTCAATTTCAGGAAAAGGATAACTTGCCAAAATGTCAAGGTGGTGTTCAAGATTTTGGGCAAGTTCAAATGGATGTAATGACATTGAATCTTGATTTTTGTCTACAGAAGAAATGTGAATGAGTGAAATGATCGAGTCAAGTTCAGGAATGTTGGGAATCAAAACTGGCTCAAGAATGTTACTTAGTTTAGGTAACACTATAGGAGTTGATAGCGATTTAGTGAACGGACTAGAATCGCTAATTTGATGCTCAGGTTCACATTCATCTTCAAATTCATTGTCAGAAAATGGATAACTTGTCAAAGTATCAGGAATTAGATGGTGGTCAAGTTTAGGTTGATATGATGAAATTGAAACTAGATTTTCAAAATGGCAAGATTCTTGAACATTTGATGAAACACAGGAAGTCAATCGTATTTTGTAATATGCGCTCGGTGTCTTGCACGAATTCCATAGTTATTTCCCACAATGATTTTTCTTTGAGTTGTTCTGGGAAAGAACTATAGGAATTTTAAAAATTTTGTGGACATGATGAGGCCATATTGTACTCAAATTGTTTTTGGGCCTCTATTGCTTCTTCCAAACTCCTTTCCAATGATGATTTTTCTTCAATTGGTGGTTCAGGAAAAGGAATATATGAAACAAAATTGGGAAAAGAATATTGTGAAAATTGTGGACAAGATGGTTAAAAATTTGGCTCGGGGTAGGTGAATTCCCATGAACTCTATGAAGAGTTGAAATTATTTTTAAAATTATGGTCATATGGTTGGGGATATGGGTCATATTGATTCGAATAATCCCAACCTGGTATATATGGTTGGTTTATGTTGTACATAGCCGGGTTAGAGTTAGCTGAGTCAAATGAGGTCGAGTGAAATATGGACTCATATCATAATTGAAAGAATTGTTGTTATTAAAATCCATAACATAATTTACAAAAAAGAAAGAATACAAACAAACAAACAAAGAAAAAGAAAAAGATAACAAGCGTATGCTAAAGTTGACTTAGACCTAAACGACTCCTAACTAGTTAGACTGTCCATGGGGGGTATATTGTTGGAAGCTGACCACAAGTTAATCGGCCAGGTAAGGGCAAGATCAGTGGGAGTTATCCGTGTCGGAGCAACGGGCCTAATTATGCCAAATCACTATTCTTCAAGATTTCGCCTCTCAATCCCTAACCTTATACACCGATTTGACAAGAATCAACTTCTAATAGCTTCCCCCTTAGGTCAATCTCCTAAATGAGTCCGAGATATCACTAGAGGCCAACGTCTAGCAAATTTTATTAGGCTTGGGTTGTGTGAGTGGGGAGGTGATTTTTGGGCTGAGGGAGGGTAATGACTTCCCCACCTTATGTTATCTTGAGTGTTGCCCTTAAGTTAAATTTGTGCAAGTGTGCAATATAGATAAGAATGAACACAAAAAAGTGAGTAAATCACTGAAGTGTTTGTCCTATACTATATGCAACGCAATATGTACACCTCCTATCAATATCACAACACAAGAAATAAAATACAGTATATTGGAATGAAAATTGACACGTGCCTAGATGCAAATATCTAAACCATTTTAAAGCATCCAATTATCGTATTTTAATTCTTAAAATTATTTACAATGTACAGGTAATATAAAAAAATTAGCAGTAGAAAATAAGAATATACAAGAATTACCCGACCATACAAGAGCAAGTGTGGACTTCTGCAACGCTAAAATTTCACCTACACACCAAAAAAAAAAGAAGAAAAGTTAACAAAAATGTGAAATCAAACCGTTCCCATCCCCGGCAACAGCGCCAAAAATTGATCGGGGGAAAACCGCGCACAAAAAGTGTATATTTTGAAGTTAAGATTTAAAGTGTGTGTGCTTTGGCTTCCACGATACTTCCGTTATAGCATAGAGGCTAAAACGAGTCAAATCCACAAGGACAGGAGGTGATAGAAGCTTTACCAGTTGATTCACGTATTTGTTAAAACGTTCTTCAAAGTTTTAGAGAATGAAAAGAAAAGAAAAGAAAGAATGAAAAGAGAAGTATAGTGAAAATAAAGAAGTGGGAAACATAGAAAAGAATATGTTTGTGATTTTTGTATATCTAAAACAAAGTGAAAAAGAAAGAAAACCCATGGCTACTAACTACTAATGACTCCGCCAACATGCTAACCTCTTAGTGATAGTTGCCTCACATGTATCATTTGCCATCACTAGTCCTTGGTTCAAGAGCTATTCAAAGTATGACCTATATGTAACTCATCACAACCCAACTCTACAAAACAAGTTCAAGTTACACTTAAACCATCAAAACTAAAAGTAAGCATGGAGTAAAGTAATGTTATCTTGTTAGTGGTTAAGAAGTTAGAGTTAGATCCATCATCATGAGCCATCAATGGCTCTTGCAAGAGCAAGGCCAAACCGAGACTATTAGATTCATGTGAATTATCAAATAAGAAGTTAGACTTGTTGGTGGTTAGTAGTTAGTTGCCATGAGATAAAAGTTAGCTACACATGTAAAAGAGATTAGAGAGAAGAAAACATAGAGAGGTAAGGAGAGCACCTTTCATAGATTGTCACCTTCTATTACAAGCACTCTTACATTCCAAGCATGTAACACTCTCTCTCCCTATTACAAGATCTACAAAATAGAAAATACAATGGAGGAAGAAGAACTAACCTAAACTAAATTACCCTAAACTACAACATGAAGATGAAACTACTCCTAAAACTTTGCATATCTCCAACTCCAGACCCCAGAGGGGTATTTATAACCACCAGAGAAGGGCGAGCCAGGTTGGAACAGCTGGCCAAAATCCTGGGCCTGGCCGCGGCCTTACTGCCGCGGCCAGCCCTTTTAGGCCGCGGATCCGCGGTCTCCATGAGGAGACGCGCGCGGCGCTTTGAGCCGTGCGCTGTCCTATCGTGTCCTGTCAGTTCCTATGCCGGTTTCTGGTTTGCAGCCCCTGGTTTTGACGAATTTGCTCTTCTAGGTCAATGGCTATGATATAGGCTTTTAATCACCAATTAAATGGTGGTTTAGGGTTTTCTTCTTCATTGTACACCATGAACCTAGAATCGAGGAAGCAAAGCTCTATTAGCAAAATTTTATATGAAATAAATGTGAAGATGTGGTATAAATATACAGTTTTAGATACTAATCAGAGGCCCAGCCACGAAGCAACCCAGAATCACGAATCTACACGATTCCTCGTGAACTTATTTGAAAGCGAAGCTGACCTCAACCACCATGACGACGTTCGTACTTCAGATACCATCAATCAAAGCAATTCACAGTATTTCGAAGTCTGAACCATTCCACTGCAGACTTTCAAAAACTTTGAAGGGGGTCTTATTGACACTCTAAAAAAGACAAGATTCCTGACTGGCCTGAATAATGCTAAACTTGTTGACATTTACAAAAGACAAGTGACAGACAAACTGACGACCAGTTCTGTACCCATCTCCGAGGGACAAATCAGCAATTTGGACTCTACTGATCTAGTGAAGTAGACAACAAGCCCAGATTGTCTTTGAAAAGACCTAAGCAAGTCTAAGATGTTATGTTAGCTCAACACTTAGTATCGCATGAGCCCGAGGGGATAGCCTCACCTGAGAGGCTAAGTTTGTCTAACTTCGCCTTGAAGCTGTTCAAAGCTCTATCAGTGAGCTAACTTACAGTTTCGTCTGAAGCGCTCAGTTAACTTCGCAGAGAGTTAGCTTCGCTCAAAGCCACACGCAACAGCGCAGAAAGATGTTTGGTAGCTTCGCCACAGATGTTTATCCAGCTCCGCTGAAGAGCTTTCTTTTTGACTTCGCCAGATACTCCTTCCAGCTCCGCTGGGAGCTCGATGCAGCAGCTCCGCTGTAGGTCTTTCATGGTCACCTTTTACTAATTAAATCTCCAGATGAAATCAAATCTATTCAAGATCAAATCTAATCGAGATCAAATCTGAGATCAAATTTGGCAGTTGATTGTCATAATCGCTTGACTCTCCTAAAACAAGTAAGAGGATCAGGGGAGATCTTTCAGTTATTTAGAAAGAATCAAAACAGATCAGGAGATCGACACTACCTGCTATTCCTAGCTTCACAGAAGTTGATTCTAGTATCGCGGCAAGGCTACTTTTTAGATTTAAACAGATTGACTCAATCTGTTTTCAGATTTGTCAAGGGACAATCATACCCCTGCTCTCCCTATAAATAGCCTACCAGAGACATACAGGCGGACAGAGACACGAACAGAGAAAGAGAGACGAACAAAGAAAGAAAGACGCAGAGAGAGGCTGAAAAACAGAGAGACATGGCTAAACAGAGACCTATTCTCTTACTTCCAAGAATTCAGAGAATTACTTCTCTAATCAGGGCACTAATACCCTAATACCTTCCTTCCTCTCAAGGAATTTTCGGAACCAGACGAGAAGGAATTCTCAAGTGGAGGCAGTTTGAGAAGTAACAAGAGGGTTCTACCAACCTTCTATTCTCTGATTCCCCGAATCAGGCGAGGAGGGAATCCCATCAGGCAGCAGTCCGATTGTCTGATCGATCGCATCGTCAAAGGGACAAAGTGGTCGCGCGCTGAGCAGACTCTTATCGGCACACTTCTCCAGAATCTCAGAGGAGATCTACTTGTAATCTTTTTATTGCAAAAAAAAAATTACATGTAATTTAACTCCTCGACCCCTTTTCTGTAAGTTTTCCCCTTTGCAAAATTAATGGAAAACAGTGTCTTGAGCAACCATGATCGAGGTACCATTTCATTCTACGTTGAGAAAAGTTGGATGCTAACAAGAAAATTTTTAGATATTCATTTAGGTACCCAATGTCTTTTGGGTCTTTGAATGTTAGTATCTTGTTCAGAAGCCCATTTTAGATATGAAATAGTATGAATTTTTTTATGAAACATGAAGTACTAATATGACCTCTCTTCATACAATATGTGCAAATCATATTTGAAGTGTTGTGATGAGAGTGATTATGAAAATCATGATTTTAATACAGGTAGAATGACATCCTACCAGACTGTTGTCGGTAGGATAGTATCCTACCAGAACCTGATCCAATTATAACAGCCTAATTTTGTACATGAACAGTAATAGAAGTAGAAGCAATATCAGTAAATCTTTTTAAACAATATTTAAATCATCATTTTCAGTTTGAAGTTTTATAGTTTTCGCAAGCAATTC
The DNA here is from genome assembly GCA_038442645.1 of Agave tequilana. Lineage (NCBI taxonomy): Eukaryota > Viridiplantae > Streptophyta > Magnoliopsida > Asparagales > Asparagaceae > Agave > Agave tequilana. The sequence continues at coordinate 50,240 of JAVJIF010011542.1, read as the reverse complement.
ATTTCTCTCTCTTAAAATATTTTCATAAATAGATGGATAAGATGCATGTTCATTTTTTAAAGTAGTAAATCATTTTGAAAGTTTTCAATACGCTGCAACTAACTCAGTATAAACATCTTCTATTTCTTCAGAAGTAATATAATCATCGAATGTTACATGTTCATTATTTTTCATAAAGCATATGTTTTCATTTGAGATGCTCAAATTTGCTTTATCTTTTTCTTCATTCTCGGAATCACTTGGTTCCGATTCGTCCTATCCTATAAATAAAGCTTTCTTCTTCTTGAAGAACTTTTTAGCTTTTTCTTTTAGGTTGGGACAGTCTTTTTTATTGTGACCGAGTTTATTGCATTCATAGCAGTTTATGGAGCCTGTCTCATATTTTCTTCCATTTAATCTTTGAAAGTTTCTCCTTCTATTGAATTTCTTCCTTATTATATTGTTGGCCTTTTTTGATGACATAAGTAAGGTCATCATCTTCAATTGTATTTTTTCACTTGAAAATTCATCTTGTGTTCCTTTGAGAGCTTTGCTTTTCTTTTTCATTTGAGTGACATCATCTTGCTCTCTTTTCTTTTAAAGATTCATTTTGTTCTCTATATTTTTTAAGATCCTCATTAATTCTTAAAAGGAGAGAGTGTTGATATCTTTGTAGATCTCTAATATATTGATGATGCTATTGTATTTCATGGGTAGAGATCTCAACACCTTGTTGTTCTTTACAAAGTAAGTAATAACTTTTCCAAGAGATTGGAGATTGTTAGTGATGCTTTTGAACCTATTAAGAAATTCATCAATAGACTCGTTAGGCAACAATCGAATATATTCAAAATCTTGTGTAAGCATATTTATTTTATTATTCTTAATTTCATTAGTCCCCTCATGAGTAACTTCAAGATAATTTCACATTTCTTTAGCACAAGTGATATTTATAACTTTATGAAACTCATTACAAGATAATCCATTGACAATACAACTAATAGATTTGGAACTTAAATTCGCATAAGAGAAATCCCTCTGTCACATTTGGACTGAGATTTAAGAACCTTCTTACCATCAGCCTCTATAGTAGGAGAGGTGTAGTCATCTTCAATCATACCCCAAATCTTCCAATCAATAAACTGCATATGAATTCTCATGCATGTTTTCTAATATGCATAATTAGTACCATTAAATAGTGGAGGTCTATTGTTGGATCTCCCCTCTAGAAGGATAAGATCACTAGTGGAAGCCATAAAATCGGTCTCTAAGATATAAAATCTAAAATAATAGTATCAATACTCTGATACCGATTGTTGGACCCTAGAGGAGGGGTGAATAGGGTCAAGGGTAATTAAAAATTAAGTGTGCAAGTTATAAGGCAAAACTGTAAAATTAGACAGACTAGTAGAATCGCCAGTCTGATGGTAGGATGGGTGGTAGAATTAACAGAGAGCAAAAAACAACAATATAACAGTAAATGCACAGCAAATAAAATACAATAATAACAACAGAGAGAATGCAAGCAATTTTAGCATTGTTCGGGAAACTCTCCTACATTCACGACCTAGAGATCTCCTCTCTAGGATTTACAAATTCACTAAAAATGTTCTCCTTGAAGCAGGGATTACAACAATCAAGACTCTTCAATGAGCTTGAATTTTCAATCCACCAAGATGTTATCCAATCTTGAATTTATAAACCACCAAGATAATCTCGATCTTGAATTTTCACACTACCTCTATCTTGAGGCACACAACAATGAGTATGACAATAAATTTTATTCTCTAACACAATATGAGAATTAAACTAAATATAGTGATAAAATACAATAGCAGACTCTATGCAATCATATAGTTCTAAGTATTATCAATCAATAACTTGGCATAATAAGTCTAAAGTAATAAGAATGAGAATTTATAATAAATATACAAGATGAGAATGAGATTCTTCAATAAAGAAGTAAATGAAGTGATGGAATTCTCTTGTATTGAATGCTTAGGACTTTCTCTAAAAATTAAGAACTTAAATGTTGATGATTGGCTCAAGCACTTTGATTTGATGAGATCTGAAATTTAAGACTTGAATGGTTAAAGAGCACTGTTTTTTCTTATCTGAAATATTCAGCATGTGTTCTCTTCTTCTTCTTTTTTTTTTTGCAATGAATAAATAAGGTAATATATAAACAACAAGGCAAGTTCAGAGTGATCTAACTGTTGGAGACAACAGAGAGACAGATTTTTCTACCTATTTGAGCATTTAATGCTGCTGAAATAAGATATCAAAACTATGCTAAATCTTGGACAATAAATGCTACTGCTACAGTATAGGATATAAAGAAGGTATGAAATATTAGGGACAGGAAAAGTGATGAAGATTTCTTCCTAAATATATACCCAACGGATCTCTAATCCAGTTGTAAAAACAAAAGAATTTGGGGTTGCAAAGTACTACCAAATAGTAGGACAGCATGACATGGATAAACCCAAATTTTTAGTTGTAAAGAGAGATATGTACAACCCACTTATATGAAAGAAGTTAATGCAAAGAGTGAAAGTTAGTCAAGTGAAGTACAACCCATGTGGTGCTATAACCTAGTCACCACAGTACTGAAAATATAAAGTTCAGAGAATAATCAAAACTAAATCAGAATTAAGACAGAACATACTCAGTTTTGTCTGTAATAGACAGAGATGGTAGAATGAGGTTGAGTGGTAGAATGAGGTGGTAGAATGGAGATTCTACGTAGAAACTGAAATAGAAAGAGCTTACTATATGTCAAATATATGTTTTATAATAAAATTACTATATGATTACTTATATATTTTCTATTGATAAAATTTGTAACTCAATATATCTTTGGCTCCTTCTTGCTCTTTCACAATATAATGTATCTTTGATAGCTTGATCTTGTGGAGTTGATGTGTTTTGCTTCTAGTAGCTCTTTGTTAGATTGAACATGAAATTTGTGGAGCACCACATAATTTCTTCCATCCTCCATATGTATATGACATTAGTAGCTCAAATCCATCCATTCTCCAATTAAAGTCTTATCCTGAAAAAAGATAACACTACTAATCCAACTTGTTAGTAGCTTAATTTATCAATTAATTACATCATCAAAATCATAAGAATTAAATCGTCCGCTCATCATCAATAGCTGAAGTACCCCACACCATCCGGGATGGCCAATATAAGAAGTGACCGGGCGATGGCCAGAACAGTTGCTGCAGTAGCCCGAAAGAGAGCGAGTTGCATGCTAAATGCATCCCAAGCAAGCCTTAATGAAGACTCTCTTGTAGATAAGATGCAAAAAAGGATTATCGATCAATAGTAATCAAACTTTGGCAAAAATCCAGACCCCGAATCACCCACCGAGTCAAACCTGACAGCTGGACTGAGGAAGCCGAAGTTGTTCGGAGTAAACCCACTTCACCCTGAATGAGCCCTCTGAATCAGCTCAAGCCTGCACCCGCGAGAGAGATACTATTCCAATAGTACTTATAGAAAAATACAGACATATTCGCATGGTCTCCCACCGACATGCCGGGAATTGACTTCAAGGTCATCTGTCACAAGCTCTCCATTCAGGCGGACGCTAAGCCACTGAAGCAGAAACCTAGGAGAATGAACGAGGAAAAGTGTCGCGCCATCAACGATAAAATTAAACGCCTACCCCAGGTGGGCTTTATCCGAGAAATGTTTTACCCCAACTGGCTCTTTAATCCCGTCCTTGTAAAGGAAAAGAACAGGAAGTGGAGAGTCTGCATCGAATTTACAAGCCTCAACGAAGCATGCCCAAAGGATAGTTATCTCCTCCTGAGGATCGATCAACTAGTAGAGGCTATGGCATGACACAAGCTCCTTAGCTTCATGAATGCCTATTCTGGCTATAATCAGATCAAGATGCACCCACCAGATGAAGACAAAAAAACCTTCACCACTGGTAGGGAATTCTACTGCTACAAGGTGATGCCATTTGGACTCAAGAACGCGGGGGCTACCTTCTAGCGGATAGTAAACAAGGTCTTCAAGGACTTGATTGGGAACACTATGGAGGTTTATGCCGATGATATATTAGTGAAAATTGTATAGCGGCAGATCACCTCCAATATCTAGACAAAACCTTCGATCTCCTTAGGTAAGACAAGGTGAAGCTGAACCCCGAGAAGTATATATTCGGAGTAGCCACCGAAAAGTTCTTAGGATATCTGGTCACCCGACGGGGTATCGAGGCTGACCCCGATCAGATATTTGCAATCCTGAACATAAGGTCGCCCACCTATATGAAGGAGATCCATATGCTGAATGAGCATCATACAGCCTTAAATCGTTTCATCAGTCGATTCACAGACAAATGCAAGTCATTCTTCTAAGCCCTGAAGAAAAATAGGGCACACTTTTGCAAGAATGAGGAATGCAGGACGGCCTTCCAGGGGATGAAGAAATACTTAGTCTCACCCCCTATTGTCGAAACCTTCCTCGGGAGAGACATTATATCTCTATCTCGCCGTCTCGGAGTTAGCGGTAAGCGGAGCCTTGGTTTGGAGGATGAAGGCGCCCAAAAACTGATGTACCATGTCAGTTATTCAATGAATGACCCTCAGACTAGATACCAAAGGCTTGAAAAGCTGATATTGGCTCTCTTCATCATCTCGAGGAAGTTCAAGCACTACTTCCAAATCTTTCCGATCACTGTCCTCACCGAGTATCCCCTGAGGAGCATCGTGGAAAATCTGGAAGCGACGGGAAGGATAACGAAGTGGGCCTCAGAGCTCAGGTCCTATACGGACTCCAATACGAGACAAGGACAGCGATCAAAGGCCAAGATTTGGCCAACTTCATCGCCGACTTCACCCCGTGAACCACGGAGCGTGCTGACAAATTTGAAGGATGGATTCTAAATGTTGAGGGAGCCTCAAACAACAAGAGGGCAGGTATCAAAATTGTTCTCACCACCCTGCAAGGATCCATCATCGAACAGTCATTTACCTTATGCCTCCCTGCATGCAACACCGAAGCGGAATACGAGGTTGTTTTAGCTAGGCTCCGAGCGGTTATAACTCTTAGAGTCGTCGAGCTCGAAGTCTACTGTGACTCCTCACTGGTAGTCAATCAAGTCAATGGCGAATACGCCGCAAGAGATTCTTGGATGGTTGAATATCTACAACTCGTTCTCAAGTTGAAGCTCAAAATTCCCCGATGCGACTTCAAGTGGTTTCTAGGTCCGAGAATAACACGTTGACTCACTCGCCAACTTGGGGCAGCCACAGAGTTCCAATTCATACATGAAATCCCCGTCAAACACATCTCCAATCCGAGCATTCAGCAACCAACCTGAGAGGTCCTATGCCTCAACACCTCACCAAGATGGGGGAACCCCATCATTGCCCATTTGAAAGAAGGGACACATCCCAACGACAATGCAGATTCAAGGAAACTCCAACACTTGCTACCCATACATACTTCTCAGGGACATACTACACAAAAAATCCTACTACAGTCTACACCCTGACCGATATCTGATATGTCTTGGTCCGGATGACGCTCGGAAGGTGATGCAAGAAATTCACGATGGCGACTATGCATAAAGTTATCAACCAAGGGTATTACTGGCCCAAGATGTTCGACGACGCTAAAGATTATGTGAGAAAATGCCCACAATGCTAAATGTTCGCTTCAGCCCCAAATAAGCTGTAATACCTGTTCCTAGAATGCGTATTTAGTTATGTACTTAGATTTTTTGATCGTACTTTTTGATTTTCTTTCTGCATTTATTTTTGTTTCATAATTATTTACATAATTGTTTTGCATTGGATCCAGATTCATGGAATCGAAATCAGTCCTAGTTTGAACCGAGGACCCGATCCTAGTGTATTCTCGATTTGGTCTTTCTGATAGTCAGATTTGACCGATTTTAGTTTCAAACATCATTTTACAAAATTTTATACTTTGCATGAATTTCTAGAATATTTTCAGATTAAATTGCAAAATCTTCAAAATCAGTGTTGATCGGCATCGTTGGTCGATTCCATAATTTTTAATTTACAAATAGAGTTAAATTTCTAAAATATTTCTTAAAGTTACATTTTTCTACCTTAATGTTTTTTGGAGATTTTTCTGAATTTATCAAAACTCGGCCAGATATGGTGTCGGCCGGTATCGTCGATTGATTTTAGAATTTTTAATTTAAAAATAGAATTTTATTTCTAAAAACTGATTTCATATTATTCCTCAGAATGATTTTTTCTACCTCTGAATATTTTTGGGTATTTTTTTGAAATAGTCGATATTTTTCACCTTGCACCAGGTTTGGGAGAAACTAATGGGTCCTGATTAGTTTTATATTTATAGTGGTCATATAGTATCATGCGTGGCTACATTCTTGAGGGATCACTTGGCGGCCATCAAAGATTCCGTGGGGCGTACTGGCACTCTACTCCTGTTTTTCTGCCAAGTATGCACAAACCCTAGGCTTATTTCTACAGGATCTACGATACCTTACGTCTGTTCGGGCGTACAATAAGTCCCAGTACCTAACGGTATGTTCTGATTCAATACCAGATACTCCTGGACCGTTGTCTCGGGCATGTATGGGACCCATTTTAAACATGATTCGTCGAACTCCATTAGTTTTCAAATAACTAGCTCTATAAGTTGTAAGTGGAAGTATGTGAAATGGGACGTATACTAAAACCTACAACTTAGAGGGCCTCAATTATAATAAGAGGCTAATATACAATTCGTTGTGCCTTTTTGCAACTCGGGTTGTATACGCTCGGGTTACGTCACATGGGATAAAGGTATATAGATGAGGGTTTCCTTATTTAGATTATTCCTACGACGTACTAGTCTTATGAAGCCGTGACCTGAGCTTGTATGACTAGTTTTGCTTATATTCGGTATTATTAATTTTATTGATTTTCTATCAATTTTATGATGTTTTCTTAGTATGGGGGATAACCGGTTTTGCTACATTTACCTTTCTTACTGTCTCCTTGCCCTCTCTTGTATGTCTGTACTCACGATACGATTTTCAATACGTGCTCTTTTGATTCGGATTTATCGATACGCGTATGCTTGTCCCTGCATTCCACTTGGCATTCGCACACCACTCGTTGGGGAGTTCTGACTCCTCAGATCTTCTTGTCCAGATTTTGAAGCTTAGAGCTTGTGGATTCTCCTGGTTACTGATTAGAAATACACAGCGAAAGCGTGGATCATTGGCTGACCATCTGAGGCCTTATCCTTTCAGGCCCCTGATTAGTTTATAAAATTGTATATCTCATATCACATCTTCATGTTTATTCAATATTAAATTTTGTTAATAATACCTCTCTTGTATGTTCCTAAGTCCATGGTGTGGAATGAAGAAGAAGATAAAAAATCTCATTTATTTGGTAATTTTTAGATCCTAATATAGTCATTGACTTTGGGGAGCTTATCTGCCAAATATGAGAGCAGAAAATCAGAAACTAATAGGGGGACCAATAGGGGGACAAGGCAGCTGACCGTGGCAGGCGGCGCCACGCAAGCAACGCCCGTATTGCTGCGAAACGTAACTTTTGCCGCATTTCCGCGGCAATACGATGGGGCCACGTGTCAAGCTTCGACGCGTGGCCCCATGTCCCTTCCCTGGTGCCCCCTTAACCTATAAATACCCCAAGTTTTCAGAATAGAAAGGGAGGGAGGTTTTTAGTATAGTTTTCTCTCTTTAGTGTAGGTTAGTTCTTCTTCTTCTTCTTTTGCATTTCATTTTTCTAGATCATGTAATAGTAGAGTGCTTGTAATTGGAGGGTGATACTCTATGAAATGTTCTCTCTTTATCTCTACTTGTTTTCTTCTTTCTAACTTTTTATATTCTTAGGTTTTTCTCTCATGGCAGCTAACCACTAAATTGCTAACATTTTACTTGATAATTCACATGAATCTAATGGCCTCTACTTGGTCTTACTCTTGCAAGAGTCATTGATGGCTCAAGATGATGGATTCTAATACTCTTAACATCTAATTCTCTAACAAACTACCATTACTTTATTCCATGCTTACTCTAGTTAGTTTTGATGATTGAAGTGTAGCTTGCTCTTATTTGTTGAGTTTGGATGTGAAAGTGATCTTATGGGTCCTTCTTTGAAAAGCTCTTGAACCAAGGACTAGTGATGGCCAAGAATACATGTGAGGCAACTATCACTAAGAGGTTAGCATATTGGTGGAGCCATTAGTAGTTAGTAGTCATGAGTTTTCTTTTATTTTTACATTATTTTAGAAATAAATATAAAAATCACAAATATCTTCTCTTCAATGTTTCTATTTTTGTTTCTACTGTACTCTTCTCTTTTCAATCTTTATTTTCTTTTCTTTTGATTCTTTGAAACATAGAAGAACCTTTAACATATACGTGAACATACCGTGAAATCTTCTATCGCTTCCCGTTCTTGTGGATTCGATCCATTTAGCCTCTATACTATAATAGAAGTATCGAGGAAGTCAAAGCACACATATTTTAACTCTTGATTCAAAATGACACTTTTCATGCACAATTTTCTCCCGATCAGCCCCCTGCTCGGCTCTCGAGTTTTCCTTTTGTGACTTGTGAGCGCCTTTTGTATAGTTCATAATTGTATATCTCTTTATATTCTCGCATTTGCGCCTATCGGTGATATAATATTCTTATAATATTGTGTCACATCCTCTGATAACTTTGTAATTGTACTCATGTGTTGGAAGGAATAATGCACCACCTACTTCCTTACTCTTATTCTTGCATGTACTGATGCTTAACATATATATGTGAGGGTATTTTTGATCTACGCATATACGTCTCAGTAACGTCCCCGTACCCGCGGGATCGGGGTGTTATATGATGGTATCAGATCTTAGGCTCCCACATCCTCAGTACGTTTAGATGGCAAATTAATGGTAAAGAAATTTGCAATTGGATTGCATGGATCTCGGTTATACAGTCCAATTACAAGTACAGGGTTATCTATTTCTTTTTGATCATCCATCCTCTGATTCCCCAATCCTTTCAATCCTTTTACTTTTCATTTTTCATCTTCTTTATACCAACTTAAGATATGGATAGACTGTGAAAGTAGCGACATAGGGCAGAACGAAGCTATTATACGATCTCTTTGACCAACTCTATGATGCTCGGATATTCTCAGAATTGATATACAATCTGGTTATCTTTCAGAAGTCAGTATTCAAGATTCTCTATGGGTATTCTATAATCTTGGCTATCTCTTTTAGAGCGATCAACGTCCAGTATTCGAAATTCTTAATTATCAGTCTTCCAAATTTATGCTCAGAATTATCAATGTTTTCTTTATCTTCAGTATTCTGGTCTACTCTCAGAGTAACAGTAAGCATACAGCACATCAAAAATTCTATTAGAGACATTTCATCAAGTACAGCTTCATGCCTCTTAGATAAATAAAAGATATCAGGTCAGTATTATATGACATCGTCTAAAGATTTATGCGGCAGGAAGTGCAGAAGATGTCCAGGTCCTGAGATTTTGTACAGTTGTTTAGGAGCACTACTCGTAATTATTCATATCTTAATTGGTATAATCCTCGTCCCTATCCTTTCCTATGTTCATTTTCCCCTTATTTAAATTTTGAGGACGAAATTTTTATAAGGTGGGTAGAATGTAACAGCTCATTCCCGGAATACGTACTTAGTTATGTATTCAGATTTTTTGATCATATTTTTTTCATTTACTTTCTATATTTATTTTTGTTTCATAATTATTTATGCAATTATTTTGCATTGGATCCGGATTCGCGGACTAGGAGTCAGCCCTAGTATGAACCGGAGACTCGATCCTAGTGTATTACTCGATTTGACCTTTCTGATAGTCAGATTTGACCGATTTTAGTTTCAAACATCATTTTTCAATATTTTAGATTTTTCATGATTTTTTAGGATTTTTTTGAATTAAATTGCGAAATCTTAAAAATCGGGGTCGACCTATATCGCTGGTCGATTTCAGGATTTTAATTTACAAACAGAGTTAAATTTCTAAATTTTAATTTCAAATTATTTCTTAGAATTATACTTTCTACCTTAATGTATTTTTAGAAATTTTTCTAAAATTATCAAAACTCGGTCAGATTTGGTGTCGGCTGGAATCGCCGGTTGATTTCAGAATTTTTAATTTAAAAACAAGATTTTATTTTTGAAAACTGATTTCATATTATTCCTCAGGGTGATATTTTCTACCTCTGAGTATTTTTGGGGATTTTTTGGAATAGTCGATATTTTTCGATATATTATAATATTATATTTTTGGAATCTTTCTTTTCTTTTTCCTTTCTTTTCTTCCCTCCACCTTGCCGCCTGCACCCACGTGGGGCTTGCCCCCTCCCATCACCCTCCCCATCACTTTCTTTCAATCTCTCTCTCTTTCTTTTTCTTTTCCCTTTTACTTTTCTTTCTCTTCCTCTTCTTCTTCTACCTAGGAATGTCGTCACCACGGCCGCCCTAGGCCCAGCGCCGCCGTCGATCAACCCCCAGGCTTCGACCTCCTCTTCTCTTTTCTTCTTTCTCTCCCTTCTCCCTTTCTCTCTCATCTCTCATCTTCTCCCTCTCTCCACTAGATCTGCCACCACCAGCGTCGCCACCGCACCGTCGCCTCTCCCCAACACCACCGCTGGCCTCCCCCTCTCCCCTTTTCTTTTTATTTTTCCCTTTTCTCGTCTTTTTCTTTTTCTCCTTCTTTTCCCCTTTTCCTTTTTCTTTCCCCTCCTCTCTTCCTCCCTCTTTGGCCACGGTCGCCGGTGACCCAGCGGCCACCACGCCGCCCTGGCCGGCCACCTGCTTGGCCTTCACTTCTTCCCTCCTCTCCTCTCTCTGGGTTCCTCTCTCTTTCCTTCCTCTCTCTTTCTTCTCTCTCTCTCTCCCCCCTTTCTATCTTTCTCCCTCTCCTCTCTCAATTTCTCTCTCTCCTCTGGTTGTGGACCGTCGGCAGCCAGGGTTACCGTCAGCTAACACTAGCCAGCCGCCGCTGTCTAGTCTCCCCTCTCCTCCTTTCCATTCTCTCTCTTCTCTCTAGCTCTCTCTTCTTTCTCTCTTTTGATCTCTCTCTATATATTTATCTCTCCACAAAACATTCTCTCTCTAAATAATAATATATATTATTTTAATAAATATTGGTGGCACGTGTTCATGTTCTTGGGATTCTGAATTTACGACAATTTTTTGAAGATTTTTAGGCAAGTGTCTTTACCTCCTTTTGTGTTTTCCCGCTTCGTCAGGTCGACTATATATTTTATTCTATATTTGAATTGTATTTATATTCATTTGCATGTATACTTATATTTGTATATGGCCGAGAGCCTAGGAGTATATGTATAGTATACCTATGATGAATGCTTGTACAAGTGTAGTTTTATTCCTGTGCATATATACCATATGTGATGTTATTACTGCGTGGTCGACCCTTCGAGGTCATTTAGCCTCCGGGCTTTACTACTCCATAGGCAGTCTAGTTATTATCACGTTTATATGTGTACTCGTGTGGTACTAATATTTCATGTAGGTACATGCTCAGCCTCCGAGCTTAACCGCTCTGTGATTCTATACTATAGCCTCCGGCTTAATCCCTCTGAGGTTCTTTAAAGTCCTCTGGACTTTCTATATGTTATGCCTGGTAGGCGTACCTAATGTCAACACTTAACCGCTAACTTCATCCGAGCGTAATTACCACGTGAGCACAGTTGTGCCATAAGCTGTAGTATGGCGTTCACACGCATGTTGCGACACGTGCTCTTAGCTGTGCTGCGAGCGGTTACCACGTCAAGCGTGATAGCATTTAGTGTTAATATTGAAATTATACCTAGAGGGGGGTGAATAGGTGTATAGCTAATCTAATGACAAATAATGTGAAATTAAAATTAAATTGTAATACACTTAGTGTAACCAAAAAGTGTAACTGAATTCCTGGTGAAGGGCTCTGGGCTAACTCCTCTTGATTCCTCTAAATAAAAGTTGAGGTGCTATTTGAACCTCTCTTGGTTTAACACAATTATGGCACACAACAATAATAAGCATGTAAATGATATGATCAATGTGATGCAATGCACAATATAAGAGAGAGAGTTTAGAGATAGTGAATCAATCGCAAACACAAAGATATGTATCGAGCTTCGAGCCACTGCTTTACATTCCCGCCTTCACACAAAAGGATTTTCACTAATGCGTCCACACAGGACTTCCGACATAGGGAAGCTCCACTGAGAATTTGGGTAATACAAATTTAGAGTACTCAACTCCTCTCTCAAACAACCATAACCTCTACACAAGAGGCAAGGCATTAAGCCACACAAGATCAACCTCTCAATAGAGTGATAGGCACTAAGCCAAACAACAATCACCTCTCACTAGAGGGATAGGCACAAAACCAAAACTCCAACCTCAATCACCTCTACACTTAGAGGGATAACAATACAACCAACCACAACCTCTACACAAGAGGGATAACAACAAATACAAGGAAGGTTACAACTCTTGGTGATCTCAAAGACCACAAACTGATTTTCTCACCAAACACAAGATCCTAATAGATAGGATAGATAGATAGCTCAAGTGTGAGAAAATAAAGTGTTTGAAAAACTTATCACAGAGAAATACTTGGGAAAACAACTAGAATAAAATAGAAATGAAAATCAAAAACTATTCTCAAAGACTTTTCTTTTTCTTTAATTTTTCCAACCCTTTAAAACAAATAAAGATAGATCTTTTAAACCCAAAAACTCTTTGAAACTTCCTCCTAAAATACTTATAAAGATGAGAAATTTTGCTCTTAGAATTCTTAATGAAAACAGCCCAAAGGGGTGGGTATTTATAACTCATTCCAAAAACTAGCCATTGGGCCAAACAGTAGAAAAATTCTGCTGTCAGTCGACTGCCCGGTCGACTGGCCAACAGTCGGATTTCTGACCGTTGTGCCATCGGTCGACCGCCTGGTCGACTAAGGCCTGGATATAGAGAGCAGAACTCTCTGCTGGTTGACCGCCCGATCGATTGGGGCCAGATCTAAAGAGCAGAGCTCTCTGGCGGTCGACCGGGTCAGTTGACCGCCTTCCAGCCAAATGGCATGTGCACATTTGTGCACATCGGTCGACCGGACCGGTCGACCGACTTTTGACTCGGTTGACCGGCAGACAGCCTGGTCAAATATTTTAAGGATAAAAATTGTCTTTATACCTTCAGTAAATTCTCATAAATTCTACAAAAATAAGTTCCTATTAGATCTTTGAAATACAAATATGTAACTAAAATTCAACACATATTACAAGCTATTTGAACCATTTTTGTGATATAGAAAATAGGCTTTAAGCCAAAATCGATATTTTTCAAAACTAAACTTTGAAATGGAAATTCAATTTTTCCAAGACAAGATATTGAGACAACTATGAAGCATATTGTATATGGATAGAATCCAATATACGTGTAAGATACATATCTATGTTTTTGACATGAAATCCAAAAATAAGTTTTGTTTAAATACAAAACTCCAAACTCATGAAATAGACTATCAAAGTAAGTTTTTCTAACTAGATGAAATATAGATGTATATAAATCAAATCTAATAAACATTAAACCATGTAAACTCATTTTGATTCTATCTATTCATGAAAATCATATTTATAAAAATCGAAAACCGGTTAAATCGAAAACCGATTAATCCAAAAACCAAACATATGTATAAACATGTGTGTATGTGTGATATTGAGCATATCAACACTATCTAATCTTTACACAAGATCTAAACATATTAAATCAAACACAAACCGAAGTCTTCTTGTCTCCAAGCCGACTCGATCCAAACGCGATCCAATGAGCTTGACTCCAACCGAGTGCTAGATGTGATCTTGACGCGCGAGCTCTTGAATCTCCATATGAAAGCTCCAAAACGTCTTTGTTGAAGCTAATTACCTACTAAGATCTTGATCAATTATCTGAAACTACTTAAACACAAGATCATTAGTAAACTATAACTACATGAGTTAATCATCATCAAAACTAGAGTGGTGGGCCTCTGGGCCAACAAACATTAGCTTTGCTCCAGCTTGCTTAGCTTCACGTGGATGATCGCTTGCTTGCTTACTCGCTTGTCGGTTCTCTTATCTGCTACTCATATATGCATATGTGATATGTGGTACTAACATCTCCTGTATATACATACTCAACCTCTGGGCTTAACCTCTCCGATGTTTATTAAAGTCCTCTGAACTTTCAAGCTATACCTGGAAAGGTAGCTTAGCGCTCCGCGTTTTACTATTATACATGCCTAGGCGAAACTCTGCCAGATTTTAGACTCGCATCTTAAGTCGAGTCATTTCTGATTTCCACCAGACGCTTTGGTGATTAAACACTATTCGATGATCTTGTCCCCAGCTTATTTAGCTTCACTTGGATGGTCGTTTGCTTGCTTACTCGCTTGCCTACTCGATAGTTCGATCAATTCTTTTATTGATGGTTGTGAAGAGTTTGATATCTTTACTTATACTGTTTTTCAAACTTTATTGTTTTCCTGTATTCGTACCGATCCCCTGTATCGGTACTATTTTTCTGTATTGTGTTATACAACAGTGATATTTGTTGTGCTACCACTTGATACCTGATACCTGCTTGTTATTACCTGACATCTGATATGTTATTACCTAACACTTGGCATGCTTAATACTTGACTTGTGATTATCATATTATGGGAATCTTGTCCTGCTATCTTGTATTATATACAGTGATGTGTATCTTTAGTACTTATATACTCTCGTACTCCTGAATTCGTAAACCTGTCCTGCTCCTGCTATTCCCATAAATTGATAATTACATAATAAATTATAAATAAAACAACTTGCACCGGGTTTGAGAAAAATTGATGGGTCCTAATAAGTTCCACGTGTATAGTGGTCATATCGTGTCAGCGTGGCTACATTCTTAAGAGATCACCTACGGCCACCGGGGATTCCGTTGGGTGTACTGGCACCCCTACTCGTGTTTTTCTGCTGGGTATGCACAAGCCCTAAGCTTATTTCTACGGGATTTGCGATACCTTACTTCTATCTGTGCATACAATTAAGTCCCAGTACCTAGCGGTACAGCACCAGATACTCCTGGACCATTGTCCCGGGCATGTACGAGACCCATTTTAATTATGTTTCGTTGAACCCCATCAGTTTCCAAATAACTGGCTCTATAAATTGTAAGTTGAAGTATATCAAATGGGACGCATACTAAAACCTACAACTTAGACGGCCCCAATTATAATAAGAGGCTAATATACAATTCGTTGTGCTGTTTTGCAAGTCGGGTTGTATATGCTTGGATTATGGTGACATAGGATAAAAGTATATAGATGAAAGTTTTCTTATTTGAATTATTCTTTCGACGTACTAGCTTCATGGAGCTGTGACCTGAGATTGTACGATTGGTTTTGCTTGTATTTGGTATTATCAGTTTTATTGATTTTCTATCAATTTTATGACGTTTTCTTAGTATAGGGGACAACTAGTATTGTCACATTTACCTTTCTTACTGCCTCTTTGCCTGCGTCTATATGCCTGTCCTCATGACACGATTTTCAATACTTGCTTTTTTTATTCAGATTTATCGATACACGTGTACTTGTCCTTGCTCGCCACTTGGCATTCGCTACACCACTCGTTGGGGAGTCTTTGGATCTGCATGTCCAGATCTCAGAGCTTGGAGTTTGTGGATTCTTCTGGTTGCTGATCAGAAATGCGTAGTAGAATTGTGGATCATCGGCTGACTGTCTGAGGCTCTATCCTTTCAAGCCTCATGCTCGGCTCTCGAGTTTTTCTTTTAACTCGTAAGCGCCTTTTGTACAGTTCATAATTGTATATATTTTTGTATTCTCGCATTTGCACCTATCGGTGATATAATATTCTTGTAATTTTGTGTCACATCCTGTGATAACTTTATAATTGTACTCATATGTTGGAATGTATAATGCATCATGTACTTTCATAGTCTGATTCTTGTTTGTATTGATACTTAACGTATATATGTGAGGGTATTTTCGATCTACATATATACGTCGCAGTAACGTCTCCGTACCAGCGGGATCGACGCGTTAAACTGGACGAGCTCAGATCTTCACACATTCCGCAGCCCGTGGCCCTACCTGCAATGGGGGTTGGACGTAGTCGAGCCGCTTTTTCGAGCATAACCCTAACTGCGTTTCCTACTAGTAGCCATTGACTATACCAAATGGATCGAGACAGTGCCGCTCTTCGAAGTTAGTGGGTAGTAGATTGTCAAATTCCTCTATTAAAACATAGAATGCTTCGGGACCCCCCACACCAGCATCTCCGACAGCGGAACTAATTTCGCCAGCAAGAAAGTGGCCTACTTCTGCGCCAAATACAACATCGCCCATCCATTCTCCTCGCCTTATTATCCTCAAGACAACGGCCAGGCTGAAATCAACATCCGCACTATTCTCGACAACCTATACAAAAGCTTGAACAAAACTAAGGGCAATTGTACGGAGAAACTCCCCGGAGTACTCTAGACCTATTGGACCACAAAACGCGTTCCGATCAGAGAAACCCTTTCTCATTAGCATACAGGACGGAGGCGATCATCCCGATCGACATCAATATGCCAATACTCCAGATAGGAGTGGTCCCAGATCAAAATAACACCCTACTCTGACTGCTGCTGGATCACTCGAAGGAAAGACGTCAATAGGCTCAACTCCGTATCACGGCCCATCAACAGAAAATCTAGAGGGCTCACCACAAAAAGATAAAGTCTAAAGAATTCCAAATAACTTTTGACAATATCAGCACTCACTTTTGCTGCAGTGAGATTATGGACCTGTTTGTTTCGTTGCAAAGCGTCGCAAGTCGTAAGTCGTAAAATGAGAATGGAAAAAGTGAACTGTAGCTGAGAAAATATATTGTGTTTTACGGTGTTTGGTTGATAAAGTGAAGTGCAAATGGAAAAGTATATTGTGTTTTACGGTGTTTGGTTGATAAAGTAAAAGTGTAAATGGTAAAATATATTGTGTTTTACGGTGTTTGGATGGTAATGTAAAAGTGTAAGTGGAAAAGTTGACCACAAAACTAACTGTAGCAGTGATTTAAATATTATAAATACTATTAAATTAAATCTACTATTGCAAATTAAATTGTATTAATAAATTTGAGATAAAAATTAATAATCTTAATATTTTATTTATAAGAATAATATTAATAAAATATTAGTATAAATAGTTAAATATTACTAAAATATTAACTAAATAAATAATATAAAATTTTAAGAAAATCTAAAGAACATTAATAAAATTTTAAGAATACTAATAAGATATAAATATTAAAAAATGTTACAACAATAATAAAATATAGTTATAATATTATAATATTAAAAATACTTGAAATTATTATAATATAAATTTTATTATAATATTATTTTAATATTATAGAAATATAAAATTAATAAAGTAAAATATAATTATAATTTAATAATAAATTATCATTATAGTATTATTATACTGAATTATTATTACAATATTAACATAATAAAATATTAATATAATAATAAAATATTAATATAATAATAAAATATATTATGATATTAATAAAATAATTTTTTATATTAAAATAAATAATTAAATATATAGTAATTTTATATTAAAGTATAATACTGTTATATTAATAAAATATTAAATCTAAATAAAATAATAAAAAATGGAATAAGTATTAATAAAATAATAAAATATTAAATTAAAATAGTAAAATATTAAATATTAAAACAATAAAAAAGTTAAAGATTAAAAATATAAAATAATTAAATAATTAAATAAGAAATTGAGCACTATTAAAATATTAAATATTTAATAATATTTAATTATATATTGATTATCAAGTAACTGTTTTGAACTGTAAGTGTACTACAAGTGAGAGTTACATGATCACAAAATTAACTGTAGCAACTGTAAGTGGGAAAAATATGAGTGTAAAAGTGAGATTTACATGACCACAAATTTAACTGTAGCAAATGCAAGTAGGAAAAAAAGAGTTGCAAAAGTTTTTACATTTTACATTTTGCAAACGAAACCAAACAAATGTAAAATATAAAATTGTAAAAAATTTTGCATTTTGCAAACATTTTGCAAGTTATCAAACACGCACTATGCAATAAACTAAAATCGGCACATATTATCATTTGTTAAAAAAAAAAATTACAATTTGCTCTTTGGTGAATTTGAAAAGTTTGGCAAAAGGGCGAGAGGCTCGGATGAGTGGCATAAGGTGGTGTCATATCGAAGATCACATCGAAACTGCAGCGAGTGGGTGGGTGGGCACTTGGTGTTGGTCAACACAAGGCACAGGCACACCCTGACAAGGCCAGGCTGGATTCCCAAGCACGAAGCAAGCAATCTGGGCTTGGTAGACTTAGAATCCCAATGGAATCAAACCCTGCATTCATGCTCTCCTAACAAATCTTTTCTGTTTCAATTCAATTCGTCAGCGATGCGTGGATCTCCAATAATTGTTCCCAATAGTTGTATTTTTACAGCCCTTATTAATTCAAACTTCAAAAAGATCTAAAAGCTTGAGATTGAAATTAGTACACGGTCATGCTTGTGTTGATTAACATTTGAGCTGTACTATGAGATTTTTGTAAGCATAAAATTCTTCGCCATACCACCTCATCATTATAATAATAATGTGATGACTGTTATGATTGTGATACGAACGAAGTACCGTGGTATTTTTTTATTTTTTTATTTTTTATGTTTAGAGATCTTTTGAGAAGATAAATGTCTTAATTATATGCCTAACTATCGATAACTTGAGAAGTACATAATTAAAGAAAACCCTAATGAACTTCGTAATACAATATGATTACATAAAAATAAAATTTCTATTACATTAAAAACCGAGTGAGGAACAACGTTTAACCGTGCGCGGCCATGATTTCAGAGGTAGAAGATTATGCCAAGAAAAGATAACATTTTGTGTAACCGTAATTATGGTGTACTCCTCTTGAAAATTTTATTAATAATTTCATTTGCAATTATCGGGATTATTCATTCCTGAAAAACCAAAAAAATAAATCTCTGCTATTTTCTCACCATTTTAGAATTCTTTATGAAGACACAAAGAAATACTGAATTTACTAATGTTTGTTATTCTTTATATCATGATTGTACGCAAACATAACAAACAAGAGTCTTAAGATATTCAGTCCAACATTTTCCAAACCGTATTAGGTCCTAAGTACCTAGCAAGTCAATCCTCAAGAAGAACCTTTTAGATCATATTTCAATCAAACTCGAAAGAATCCCAGTTGATTCAAGAGCTCCAAATACTATAAAATGGATGGAGTGAAGATTGTTCTATCAAGACAAAAGTTTGATCTGAGACATTGTAGGCTTGTGGCTTCAGCTGTTTTCTGGGTTGTCTACTGAAGGATAAAAATGCAAGATATTCTATAGGCTGAGGGCTTCAATGAAGGGACATGCATATTTATCTTCTAATATTAGGACATTTTGCTATTTGGGGGCATCTGAAGGACCTCGTTCCACTGGTCGACTACATATAATTATATAAAGGCTAGCCATGCTTGGAAGACAACCAGTGGGTACGAGGATGATAGTAGAGATGGTTTTCCCTCTGTATAGATGTATTTTTGTTAAAATCCATGTACATATACTTTGAGAGAGAAGGAGAATAGGACTTTTCGTTTTATTTTGTTATTCCCTCTATAATGAATTATAAAATTGAAAAATAGAAAAACAAAGGAATTCCACTGGGGGCTGTTTGGTTAGAGGTGAAAGTGAGGAAGTAGTAATAGTTTCTTTTGAAACTTGAAATTAGTTAGTAAGTTTTTTGGTATTTGAATGTTGTTAGGAAGTGCGATTTGAAAAATATTATGTCATTTCTGGTGTTAGAATGGTAATGTGAAAGTGGAAGTGGAAACGTTGACCACAAATTTGACCGCAAAATAATATTAAAATAAAAATTAATTAAAAAAATAAAAATTAGACTGTACTTTGAATACAAGTGAGATTTACATGATAAAAAAATTAACTGTTTTGAGGTATAAAACTTATTACAAATGAGAGTTAATGACCACAAAATTAAGCGTAACACTCTGAAAGTGAGAAAATGATTACGTAAAAAGGAAAATATAAAGGAAAAGCTCATTTTTCTTTTTCAGTATTTGGATAGAAAAGGAAGTTAGAAATTACATTTCTCTATTTTCTTACTTCCTCCTACTTTCAAGAAACCAAACAGCCCTGAGAAGCCAGGTAACTTGAAAATAGCAGGGACTGGCTCTTCTGTATTCATCTTTCAATTTTACTTGCACGGTAATTTCATTTATTTTAAATTTAGAAATAGACGAAACAAACGTATCACGTTATCGCAATGAAAAATGAAGGAGTTGGATAGACAAAACTGGCACTGGCGCTTTGACAACTCCCAACATCATGCCGCCGGACTAGAGATCTTTTATTGAAAAAACCTCAAATACTCGTAGGGTACGCCGTTTGCGCTGTGATAACGTGCATCGCAGCGTACACTTCACCTACGAAAGTGTACGCTGAATGTATATTGCGGTTTTTGGATCCGCTACGCAACAATAGGCTGGCGCTTCGCTTCAAAACGCGCTAAAACACACGTCGTAGTGCGTTTTTTAAAACACTGGCTACAGCCTTTGTCCCTCCAATGTATCAGAAGCATCAAGATGAATGAAATCATCGTTATCAGACACTTAGATAAAGACTTATAAGACTTTTTACAAAAGGGAAATTGACGAGATTAAGCAAGGTTCTAGGTATCAACTACCAGCCCAGACACTTCCATCGATCGATTAAAGATAACTGCAAATGTTTTCATCTCCTTGAATCAAGTAATCTAATAATAATAGTGTCATCTGGGAATGGCAAAACAATAATAGGTTCAACTTTTCCTATTCCTGAATTTATGAAGCAGAACCTCTCTGAACATTCTTGATCTACAATGTAAACGGAGGAAGAGAGCACATCACAACGACAATACCATCCAAGGAAGAAATTAAAAAGAAATTTGATGGGCTGCCTTTAAAGAACTTCATGGAAAATTCTATTGTTCCTCTCAAAAGCCATAAAGACCAAGGCTACAACACTAGAGGCATCCGACCATTTTCTTTCATCCATGCAGATTCAAGGATATTAGACTACTGTAAGTAGCCCTTCATGGAATTATCCATAGCAGAGATGAACCTAAGGTTCAAAGATGAAAAAACAAAAAAGAAGAAAAACAAAGCACCAGAACGTTCTCCTTCTCTACAATTGCGATAGAGTAAGGAAGAGAGAGGACATAAAATTTTAGGAGCACCATCTTTGTAGAATCTAGTATCCTGGCCATCACCAACCCTAACTGCTGAGTTGTCATGAAAAAATTCACTAGTTTAGCGATTCTCTTCCAAAAGGTTGATGCAATTTCTCTCAAATCTAAGCTTCCAGCAATACTGATATTGAGAAATTAACGGGCGCTAGAAACAGTTCCTTCCTTACGAAACTCGGCACCATCATTTACAATGGAGGGCTCAGTTTCTTTTCCTTAACGTTAAAGATGTCTATATCCCATGGGCCTTACTGTTTCATGTGCATTTCCAACTAGACTTGATTAATATCTGAATGTTGAGTCTTTCATCTCCTCGCCAGAGAAAATTCCTCCCAAGAGAGCCAATATCTTGATGACCCAGAATAGAAACTCATAGATAAACTCCTGATGTAACTAATAAGGTATCATCGGTGTATTGGAGGATGGAGATGCCATCAGGAGGTAGGTTCCTCCCATCATCTAGAAGCCATCCTATTGAAGGGAGACGGCAAATGACAAGTGAGTCTGATTTGAAGGGGAGTTTTTCCCACTCAATGCGACTACGTTTCAATATTCGGCAGTTGATTGCAATTGATTTCCATTGTGTATTTAATGTTTTAGAATTTTTTATGTACCAAAATTGAGCTCTTTTTTCTTCGCTTTGTTAATAGAAAGCTAGACAAAAAGGAGATGTCGGTGAAAGAAGTGACTGTTCAAGTAAATGCTGTAAGCTACCTGAAAGATATATTTCATGCCCAAGTTTTGTATGTTGGTGATTGGTGAAGTATCAAATTGCAGTGTATTACCTATATAACTGTGACTTCACATATTGCTTTTCGACAAAAGTACAAATGCACAGATTTATGATGATTTTGCAGGATTCAAATGCATCACTAATGGATACAAATACATATGTTACCAAAAATACCCACATCTCCATAATGAAGTAAAAAGCTAAATCAATGTTGCATGGTTCTCAGCTCTCAGATATTCTTGGATGTCTAAATCAAGGAAATCAGTGCATATAGTTATATCCATACATAAGAAATATAATAAATTTTATTGAACCCATCACACTCTTGCCCCCTGCAAAGAGGTTTTATCTTTGTGCTATAGTGCCACGTGCTTGACTAACATGTGACTATAATATATAAATATTACCACGAAGGAGCATAGAAGAAACAATATCTACATAAAATTAAAACCAGCAAACACAGGGCTAACAACATACCATTTTCTGATGCAGCATTTTGTCATTTGATATTATGAGGTGACAACACTCCTTCATGGTCAATGTTTGTGAGCACCATGTATTAAGCGTTTGTCAAAAATATCACAATGAAAAGCACCATGCCAACATAAAAATATTACAGGCTTTCTTATGATTTTCACAGTACCATATCTTAATATAATTAAAAGTAACTACAGCATTACACATGAATGAGCATTTTAAGTTCTTGAATATTGAATCTTCACTAGTGTGAGGCTTAAGGGAACTAAGACTTAACAAAGATCAAGCAAATAATAGTAGTAATATGAAAGTGTGAATATGCAAAGTTATTGCCTGCTGGTATAATTTAAACATCTAATACATTTTGTAGGGCACATTCTGCTACTGATACCCTGTAATACCTGTTGCACATCCGCCATGCAGAGCTATCCTTTTACAGTTTTATCCTAATAATTCAAAATTAAACAGATTAAACTTCACATTTTCTTGAAATAATTAGTGCAACCAGTAATCTGCCCCCATTTTTAAATTTGGACTTCGAAGGAATAATAGAACACAGTATTATCATGGGAAATTGCAGGTTAAAACCAGGGTCCAAATAACCATAAGATCACTGACAAGCACAATATATAGAGCAAGGCTAGAAAATTGTAAACAAGATATATCACCAGCTTAGAAAACAGAATTAGAAAGATGTTGAGCATCAACCTCTTTGAGCTAGCATTACACAATCCCTTTAAGAGAGACTAGAAAAACAGTGCAAGACATGAAAAGTCCCTGCAATCAATCAGTACCAACATCCAGAAAGAAATTACTCACACCATTTCCTACAATGCTTCTCAAGCATCAAGATGCCACGGCAACTTCTGAAGCACCATTGCTCGCAGCTGCAGCCCCTACACAGACATCAAGCACACAAGTTTTAAGCCCTCATATGAGATCAGATAGCAGTAAGGTTGAAATATATAAATAAATGATCAAGTTTGAAACATCAAATGGATCACATAACCTTCAAATTACATCAAAGTCATGGCACATGAAGTTGTTGGGGTCTAATATTCGAATAATAGACTAGAGTTGATATTATTCAGTTAGGAAGAGGGACAAGCATACTCTTGAGGATAGGATGGAGAAAAACTTTAAAAGCATAGAGTTCTAGGAATATATTTAGAGTAGGAACAAAATGAGAATAGAATGAGAAATAGAATTCATGTTAGAAGTGAAAAACAAGTCAGGGATAGGATAGGCATAAGATTAGGAATGTGATCTAAATTATGAACAAGTACAAAAGGAGATTAGAGAGATACAGTCTGATTTGGGGATAGATGCAAAAACAGGGGCAAGAACGGAACTCTTATTAATAATAGCGTTCGGATTAAGACTGAAGGTGAAATAAGAGTTAAAATTAGGGTTTAGATTAAGAATAATGAGTAGAAATAGAGTTTGGATTAAGAATAAGAAGGATACAAGTCTAAGAAGTTTTGGTTGGGATTGAGGATAGGAGCAAATTTAGAGAAGGATACAGCCACATATACGTACTGACTAAAGAGTGATAAAATAGACAAGCTGCCGGCAAGAAAGAATGCATGAGGAGAATATGAGAATATAGGAATAAGGTGAAGGTGATGATTGGGTGAGAATGGGAACAGAGAAAAGAAAAGGTCTTGGATAAATTGTAATTTGATTTAAATTACGTAATTGGTAACTTGTTTATTTTACCTCCACACTATAAAGTCTTGTTTTGCAACAAGAGTCAGCAAGAGCCAAATATTTATTTAGAGTAGGAGTTAGAGAGTCATCATGATACAATATTCCAAGAGCGAAATTAGAATTTTTGATGAAAAAATTATGCACTCTGCCTACTATTTTTGGATTTAGTGCTTAACTCTTACACCAATTTCAAAATAATAACTCTAACCTCCATCACATCCCAACTTTTCTTTCTAAAACTCCCTAGCTCCATTCCCCCAACGTAACCAAACAAGACCTTAGTATCATACATTGTTACAAACATGAAATCGAGATTAGCTCTCAAATTAAGAGATTCTAAAACCTAAAATCATTAAAACATAGGATATGTGAAAATTTTCCCTTTGCTTTGCTTGTCTGAGTCTAGTGTCGCCTGATCAAAAGCTCACTCGGACGTTAATTCTTTAAGAACGAGACTTGAAAGTCCATTTTGAAATTAATGGAGCTCATTGTGAAGAACCATCAATCACTCAAATTTGAGAAAAGTACGTTAAAATGAATTTAAAAATAAGAGCTTAGTATAGAAATTACAGAGATCATTGAGCAAGAAAATCCCGTGAACAGTACAAAAATTTTCAAATTAGATTTTTTGGGGCCCTTCAAGAAAAAAGGGCACCCTCCAAAAACTGGCGTATGCTGCTAGATGTGAAGAGCACACGGTATTCTTTAGTAAAAGGCGAAAGAATAGTTCGCTCTGTGCTCACCACGCAGCTGCGTACTATAAGTGCGAGTGAAGGGTCATGTTTTATAGCCGCTGGAGCGTAGACCTTGTTAGCATGTACCCGATGTGGGACTAAAATAAAAGCATCTATATTCACTACACGCTACGGACAGTTTCAGTGTCCATGAATTCCCTCTACCAAGGCAATTATGAATCACCAATAGCTGCTACCGATTAAATTTGCACTCCCAGGTACTGGTATACAATTTGAGCACCTATTTCGATTGATTCTAGGTGTACAAATCTTCACAATCGACCTGCCAAAGTTTCTTTGATGACAATGTAGCATCTTGACCACTGCTGGTTCTTATTTATGGCAGAGCTCAAAGCTATGGTGATTTCAATCTAGTGCAAACTCAAAGTCTGCCTCCTCAACCTTGAACACTTGACAAGTGAAGACATGTATATCTTCATTCTTAAGGGCTGT
Organism: Agave tequilana; assembly: GCA_038442645.1. NCBI lineage: Eukaryota > Viridiplantae > Streptophyta > Magnoliopsida > Asparagales > Asparagaceae > Agave > Agave tequilana. The sequence continues at coordinate 24,780 of JAVJIF010011542.1, read as the reverse complement.
TTGGTTAGGGGTGGAAGTGAGGAAGTGAGAAAGTAGTAATAGTTTCCTTTAAAACTGGAGAATTGATTAGTGAGTTTTTCGGTATTTGAATGATGTTGGGAGGTGTGGTTTAGAAAATTTTATGTCTTTTCCGGTGTTTAAATGGTAATGTGAAAGTAAAAATGAAAAAGTTGACCACAAAGTTGACCGCAAAATAATATTAAAATAAAAATTAGATTGTAATTAGAATGCACGTGAGATTTACATGATCACAAAATTAACTGTTTTGAGATACAACTTATTACAAATGAGATTTATATCACCACAAAATTAACTGTAGCACCTGGAAGTGAGAAAATGATTATGTAAACGGTAAAAAGAGAAAGAAGAAATGGTTTTCTCATTTTACTTTTCTGGTGTTTGGATAGATAGGGAAGTGAGCAATTATACTTCTCCGTTTCTTTACTTCTGCCCACTTCAACCAAATACGCCCTAAAAGAAACAAAGTGATGGCATATACTTCTTATTTTCATTTTGCCAAGCAAATAATAGTGATTCAGTTACCGTCTTATTGTCTATTTCAATTAGAAATGTCCTTTTTTTAACTTTCAAATTCAAGTCCTTTTTTTGTTTCAACTATTTATCCGATTCTGGTTGGAAGATGTTTGTGGAGAAAAGAAGAAAGAAAAAGAGAATCTATTACTTCACCTTTTCAGATGGACAAAATTTTACAAATTAGGTGCCCTCGCGCTGCATGATAACAGAAGCCAATTCTTTAGGGTTCAAGTTCACCCGTCTGTGCCGCCAATGTTCACAGAGTGAATGTACTTATTGTCTCTCGGTGCTGTGATGCAAGCCGTGGATGTAACGCGGGCTTATAAGGCTTGGGGCACCATCTTAAAAACTAATCCATTAGGTGGAGTAACCCAAACACTTATATACTCAAGACCATCTCCAAGTCTAACCCATGTGGGACTTTTGTTCGCACTATGCTCAACAAGGCTTTGGTTTCCGAGTGGCCAGTACAAAGCGCTTCTGATGGATTCACACAACCTTTTCGCGTTGTGGTCTCTGTGTGTGATATGAGCTTTCGAACATATTGTCCGGCATCAATCCCACACGATCCCACGAGCCAACACCATCGTCCATGCCAAGTACCTATTGTTCTTCGCATATGATGTGCGCGTCCTCACACAGACTATTGCTTGGTGTGCAGAACAAAGCGGCTCAGAGGTTTCTTGGGATCAAATGATGCCATAATTCTTCTCCCAGAAAAGAAATAAACTAGCATATCACAAACTTTGGTAATGAATTGTACTATATGAAATACTTATGGTATGTATGATTTTGATATGGAATTGTGTTCTTGAGATAGAGATTGTAGATATGTCTAGAGTGATGATATTAGACATATGTGAACTATTAATGGTTGGAGTGGTGAAAAGATTTTAGAGATATTAAGTAGGTGAAGTCAAGTCAAAATGCATTGTTATATATATACATTACGTGAGATGTTGTGATATTATAAGTAGGCTGATGTTAGCTGAAATTGTACTATTGTATTGTGTTGGGCCCAAGTATAAAGGAGATGTTGCCGAAAATTATTATCAAATTTTTGTAAATTAGTAAAATCGATTATTAAGAGTTGTGAAACTATGCAAGTTTATGGACTAGAGTTGTTACATCATGTGTAGTGGGTAATTGATAATATTGATTGTTTAACTGATTATAAGTTCTTGATAGAGCTATGGGTATGCATTGTGAAATAATGTTATATATTATGAAGGAAGAGACTGGTATGACACTGGAGGAGGAGAAAGACGGAAAATATTGTTATATATATTATGAAGGAAGGGACCAGTGTAGCACCGGAGGAGGGGAGGACGATGAAATATTATATATATATATATATATATATATAGAGAGAGAGAGAGAGAGAGACTGGTATAGCACCGGAGGTGAAGAAGACAGTGAAAAATAAAAAGTTATTATATGTGAATGAACTTGTATGTGTGACATATGTGTATGTGTGAAATACATGTGTGTCCACACTTTACGTGTGTGAGATGTGTTACCTATGTATGATATTATAGACATCGGAATCCATAATATACTAATGAGAACATAGATGACTATTGATATGATAACAGAATATGGATTCATTGAATTGTAATAGAAACAATGACATGTGTTGCTTATACACATTTCAATATCAATTGATTAACAGTTTGAAGAAATTGGACAATATAGTTGAGACATTTATGTTCACCAATAATTTAGATGAATGATCACATCTTTTCTTATAACACACTACACATTGTTAATATATGATGAATTATGAACTACTTCACTCACTGAGCTTTCTCAGATTATATGTCTTTCAGATAAAAACTAAGGTAAGACCCGCCTTAAGGTGAGGACGTAGCATTGGCAGAACACGGAGTACCCCTCGTGTGGGTCTAACCAGCTGCTTAATTATATTTGAATGCTTTGATTATATGTGTGTGTGTATTTGATATTATTGAGTAGAATAAGTAATTGACTATGTGCAAGTTGTTTCAAGAATATATATATATATAAAAACGCGAGTCTTAGTTGTATTTGGATAAGAATTTGAGTTGATTTGTGATAAAATGTGATACCGAGGAGCATACTTTTGAGTATGTGATTATATTTAATTATTGATTAAAATATTGAGTTGAATTCATATGATCAAAGCTTATGAAATTATAAGTAGGCGATGTCAGACTGAAATTGTGACTAAGTAGGTGATATCAAGCATAAATTATATAATAATGTATCAGGACAGACTCCATATTAGAAGAGGTGTTGCAGAAATCTTATATAATCTTGATGATTATCTGAGATATCAGAGTTATTTAGATTGTTGATGATGATTAAGATAATTCGAGATAAATAAAAAAAATTGTGTCCGTATCATCGGAAGTAGGTTTGCTTTGGGATGGTTGGGAGGAAGACGATGAATAATTGATTTTTTTTTCTTTTTCTTTTTCTTTTTTTCCTCTTTATTCTATTTTCTTTTTTTATTCTGAACTACAATGTCGGTTTTTTTTAACTAAGAAAAGAAGAGAAAGTTAGAGAGATAAATTTAAGGTTTGCAGAAGAAGAGACTAGGATTTTTGTGGAGTTAAAGATTTTTATGGAGAAAGATGAAAGCAGGAATTTAGTTGATATCAAACTGATGTAGATCATGTTGGAGGAGAGAGTACAGTAGAGGAGGTGAATTCATGCCAGGTGCTGTTGAAGATTGCCAAGGAGTCTACGACGAAAGGCAAAGGAACAGCGGGCAGGAAAAAGCAGCAGCAGCAGAAAAAGACAGAGGTCGGTCGACCGGCCCGGTCGACTGACGTGCACAGGATTTGAGCGGTCGACCGGCCCGGTCGACCGCAACACTCTATCTGCAAAAGACAGAGCTCTCGGGTTTGCGCGGTCGACCGGGCCGGTCGACCGGAAGCCCTTGACTGACAAACCCCAACTCTCAGGTTTTTTTCGGTCGACCGGCCCGGTCGACCGGTATTGGAGAATTGGGAGGTCGGTCGACCGTCCCGGTCGACCGACATGCGGGTTCTGGGTTTATTTCTGCTGATCCGTTGTATGAGGTATTTAAGCCTAAAGGATTTCTAGGGTTTAGAATCTCTGCGAAAATTGTATCAGCTCTGAGTACTCTTGCATTCAAAGAGACTTAGAGTCATTGTAATCATCTTCCATATAGAAAACTCTCTCCATAGATTGCCCCGAGGACGTAGGCATTGAGGCCGAACCTCGTTAGATCTGTTGTTTGCGATTGGGTGACTCTCTTCTTGGTTGTGATTGATTTCATTGTGCTAGGAGATCTGAGGATTCTCTGTTGGTTTGTTGTTGTGATTTGTCTGCGCGCACAACAAGTGGTATCAGAGCTCCAGGTTACGCTTGGGATTCTGAGGATTCGAAGGGCTCCAGATCTGATCAGGTGGAGATCGTGTGTCGATCTCAGGTCAGAGGTATTGGTGTTCGAGGAGATCGTGTGTCGATCTCAGGAGAACGCAAGGAGGGCTTGTTGAATCAGTGTTTGGAGTAGATCCGGTGAGAAACTCGATCTAGGGTTTCGAGAGGCAGGTAAAAATCTCATTTTTATCTGAGTAGAGATCTATCTTCAATTTGGTTATTCTTCCGCATAAATAGAGAATCAAAGGTAGATCTCAATGGCAGAAGAAACTACTTCCGTTAAAACAATGAATCACTCAAGGATCGAAGTTGTCAAGTTCAATGGAACTAATAATTTCGGGATGTGGAGGTGTGAGGTCATGGATGCATTGAATGCACAGAACCTCGAGGACACGCTCCTATTAGAGAGGAAGAAGACCACTACCACTGATGAAGAGTGGGCGAAGATGAACAGGTCGGCATGTGGGTTGATACGTTCATGCTTGTCACAAGACATCAAATATCTTGTACAACATGAGACGTCAGCTAAGAAACTGTGGAATACTCTTGAGAAGAAGTACCTGACAAAGAGTGTGGAGTCTAGGTTGCAGCTGAAGAGTAAACTGTATCAGCTCAGGATGCAGAAGGGAAGCACAGTAAACGAGCACATCAACCGATATACGAAGCTTCTTACAGACTTGCTGAATGTGGATGTCACTGTAAGTGAGGAAGACAAGTCAGTCATTCTCCTGAACTCACTCCCACCGGAGGAGTATGAGACATTCACTATGGCATTCATAAATGGAAGGCAAACCTTAGTTTATGATGAAATATCGTCTGCACTGATGAGTTATGAGACAAGGAAGAATGAGAGACATTCTGGTCAGTCAGGTTCATCAGCGGAGGCTTTGGAAGTAAGAGGCAGGAGTTCATCAAGAAAAGGCAAGGAGATGAGAGGAAGATCAAAGTCTAGGTCGGGCTTCAGGGATCTTAAGAAAACCAGTGCATGCACTGCAAAGAAATTGGGCACTGGAAGGTTGACTGTCCAAAGTACAAGGGGAAGAGAAGGAATCAAAGTCTGAGGCAAATCTGGTAAGGGTGACAAAGGCTACAAGCGGTAAATCACAGGCAGATGGAGCAGATTCAGATTCTTCAGAGTTCTCTTTTTCAGTGACTACTCCTGTTGTAGGTTACTCGGTGGATAAAGAGTGGATCCTGGACACAGGTGCTACATATCATGTATGCCCTAATCGAGATTGGTTTACCAGTCTTGAGAAGTTGGAGGGGTGTTCGGTCGTCATGGGCGACGATCATCCGTGCATCATGGAGGGTGTAGGCACTATTCCGATCAGGATGTTTGACGGGATGGTGAGGGAGCTGAAAGAAGTGAGATATGTACCCCAGCTAAAGAGGAACTTGATCTCAGTAGGTGCTTTGGAATCATTGGGCCTAGGAGTGTCTATTAAGGAGGGAGTCCTTAAAATGACAAAGGGTTCAATGGTAGTGTTGAAGGCTGATCGTCGGAATAACCTGTATTACTTGAAGGGTAGTACAGTGACAGGACATGTGGCAGCTTCTACCAGTCAGAAGGAAGATATAACCCGGCTATGGCACATGAGGCTGGGACATGCAGGGGAGAAATCGATGCAAGCTCTTGTCAGGAAAGGGCTGCTGAAGGGTGCAGAGACCTGCAAGTTGGATCTATGTGAACATTGCGTCATCGGCAAGAAGACGAAGTGAAGTTTGGCACAGCTTCACACTGCACCGAAGGTGTTCTTGACTATGTTCACACGGATGTATGGGGACCTTCCAAGACTGCATCAATTGGAGGTAACCACTATTTTGTGTCGTTCATTGATGACTATTCTAGGCGATGTTGGGTGTACACCATGCGACACAAAAGTGAAGTCCTAGAAGTGTTTGTGAAGTGGAAGGCTAATCAGGAGAGAAGCACGGGAAGGAAGGTCAAGGTCCTTCGTTCTGACAACGGAGGAGAGTATAAATCAGATCCTTTCCTACAGCTATGTCTAGATGAGGGCATAGAGAGACACTTCACAGTAAGGGAAACTCCGCAACAGAATGGGGTGGCTGAAAGAATGAACCGGACTTTGCTAGAGAAGTTCGGTGCATGTTGTCAAATGCAGGATTGCCAAAGAAGTTTTGGGCTGAAGCTTTGGTGTATGCATGCCATCTTGTGAACAGGTTGCCGTCGTCTGCAATAGGGGGGAAGACTCCTCTTGAAGCTTGGTCAGGAAAAGCTGCTATGGACTATGATTTGCTACGGATCTTCGGATGTCCAGCCTACTACCATGTCAAAGAAGACAAGTTGGATCCAAGAGCAAAGAAAGGGGTGTTCGTTGGCTTCAAGCGAGGAACTAAGGGGTTCAAGATTTGGGACCAACGGGACAACAAGTTCATAATCAGCAGGGATGTCACATTTGATGAAGCCTCGATGATGAAGCCTACGGTCTCTCAGCAGGTGGAGACCAACAAGACCAAGGAGCTATTGCAGCAGGTGGAGAGTGATGCAAATCCACCATCTCTAGAGGAATCAGTGTCAGTGAAGATCATACCTGAGGTGACACAGGGAGGTGATCAAGTTGCAGAAGAAGATGCTGAAGTTGTTGAAGAGGATCAGGAGCAGGTCATGGGTACTGTTCCAGATACTACTGCAGTTGGAAGACCACGGAGGAATACTAGGAGACCAGGCTGGCTCACCACCGATATGGTTGTTTCATATGCACTTCCAGTTGTTGAAGAGGCTATTCCATCTACTTTCAGGGAAGCTGAGATTAGTTCAGAAGCTGAGTTATCGAAAGGGGCCATGAATGAAGAGATGCAATCTCTTTATAAGAACAACACATGGGAACTGACCAAGTTGCCCAAGGGGAAGAAGGCCATAGGGTGCAAGTGGGTATTTGCTAAGAAGCAGGGATCACTCCAAGAAGATAAAGTGCGCTACAAGGCAAGGCTGGTGGCTAAAGGCTACGCACAGAGAGAAGGAATCGACTACAACGAGGTGTTCTCCCTGGTAGTGAAGCACTCGTCTATTCGGATTCTATTGGCTTTGGTGGCGCAGAATGAGTTGGACCTTGACCAACTTGATGTGAAGACCGCCTTTCTCCACGGCGATCTTGAGGAGGAGATCTATATGAATCAGCCCACAGGTTACAAAGCTGCAGGGAAAGAGGAGTTGGTATGTAAGCTGAAGAAATCGCTGTACGGTTTGAAGCAGTCTCCTAGACAGTGGTACAAGCGATTTGACAGCTTCATCAGGAAGAAGAAGTACACACGAAGCCACTTCGACCCATGTGTGTACTACAACAAGTTACCATCAGGGGAGTATATCTATCTACTTCTCTATGTAGATGATATGCTGATTGCTTCTAGGTCAAGATCTGCTATTGATTCTCTAAAGAAGACGTTATCGTCTGAGTTCGAGATGAAGGACCTGGGGGAAGCAAGAAAAGTATTGGGCATGGAGATCACAAGGGACAGGGATGCTGGCAGGATAAGCTTGACTCAGAAGGGCTATCTGGAGAAGGTACTGCAGAGGTTTAATATCGGGAAAGATACTAAGACTGTTAGTACACCAATGGCGCCGCACTTCAAGTTGTCAGCGAAGATGTCTCCAAGGAGTGTTCAAGAGCGTGAGCATATGTCTCATGTTCCATATGCCAATGCAGTGAGTAGCTTGATGTATGCAATGGTGTGTACGAGGCCAGATATTTCACAGGCAGTCTCCATGGTGAGTCGATACATGCATGATCCTGGACAGAGTCATTGGGAAGCTGTGAAATGGATTCTGAGGTACATCAAGGGAACTGTTGATGTAGGCCTGGTATTCGAGAAGGACAACACCGGAAAGCAGGAATGCATAGGTTATGTGGATTCAGACTATGCAGGTGATCTTGACAAACGCCGGTCGACGACGGGATATGTCTTCACATTCTCGCAGGCACCGGTGAGTTGGCGCTCCACACTTCAGTCTACAGTTGCGTTGTCGACCACAGAGGCTGAATATATGGCTTTGACAGAGGCCATGAAGGAGGCAATCTGGCTTCAGGGATTACTTGATGATCTGGGCGTGGAACAGGATATTTTGAAGATAAACTGTGATAGCATGAGTGTCATCTACTTGGCAAGGAACCAGGTCTATCATGCAAGGACGAAGCATATTGATGTCAGGTATCACTTTGTACGGGAGATTCTAGAAGAAGGTGACATTGACCTGTTGAAAGTTCACACTTCGGAGAATCCGGCCGATATGCTAACAAAGGTGGTGTCGGAGGTGAAGTTTGCACACTGCAAAGACTTGCTCCATGTCCTTCAGGTGAAATGAGCTTGCTGAAGCTTATTTGGGTGAACTACGGACGGCTTGATCCCTTGGGCAAGGGGTACGTAGGCAACCGGGTTGGTGCAGCCGCTATCGAGTCGGAATTCGGCTCAGATTTGGAAATCTTAACTGATGTAGATCATGTTGGAGGAGAGAGTACAGTAGAGGAGGTGAATTCATGCCAGGTGCTGTTGAAGATTGCCAAGGAGTCTACGACGAAAGGCAAAGGAACAGCGGGCAGGAAAAAGCAGCAGCAGCAGAAAAAGACAGAGGTCGGTCGACCGGCCCGGTCGACCGACGTGCACAGGATTTGAGCGGTCGACCGGCCCGGTCGACCGCAACACTCTATCTGCAAAAGACAGAGCTCTCGGGTTTGCGCGGTCGACCGGGCCGGTCAACCTGAAGCCCTTGACTGACAAACCCCAACTCTCGGGTTTTTTCGGTCGACCGGCCCGGTCGACCGTATTGGAGAATTGGGAGGTCGGTCGACCGTCCCGGTCGACCAACATGCGGGTTCTGGGTTTATTTCTGCTGATCCGTTGTATGAGGTATTTAAGCCTAAAGGATTTCTAGGGTTTAGAATCTCTGCGAAAATTGTATCAGCTCTGAGTACTCTTGCATTCAAAGAGACTTAGAGTCATTGTAATCATCTTCCATATAGAAAACTCTCTCCATAGATTGCCCCGAGGACGTAGGCATTGAGGCCGAACCTCGTTAGATCTGTTGTTTGCGATTGGGTGACTCTCTTCTTGGTTGTGATTGATTTCATTGTGCTAGGAGATCTGAGGATTCTCTGTTGGTTTGTTGTTGTGATTTGTCTGCGCGCACAACAGATCAGATATGGGAGAAGAGGGAAGAATTTAGAGTTTAAGGGATAAGATAAATTTTGGCTTCAATACCAAGGAGATCGCTCTCCCACTCAACACATCACCATGCCAAAGATTCATATACAAAGCAATATTTGCAATGCAAAAATTTAATTCTTAAAATAATTGAACTCCTAAAACAACTGCAAGTCTTAGTAGGCCTCATATAAAAGACAACTCACATTATAACTGATATGGAACAAAAATAAAGAGGAAAATGAGTCTACCTAAAATAAATAGCAAAGAGTCTAAACAAAAATAATAAATAGTTATTCTCATTAACACCAGGTTAAAGATAACATTGACTGCTTATCCGGTGGAAATGTTTAGATAAACGAAAAAAATGTCAGAGCTTGAGCATTTCAATTGGTTACAATAACAGCTACAATAAAAGATAAAAAGACGAGAAAAATTATTTTGTCTTTAATTTCCGCAGCCAATTATAGTCCCAGAATTGTTCTTAAAATTGTCTCTATGAGACAAATTCTAGTTGCACTCAAGAATTATAATTGAATAACACTACCCTAGAGATTAATTTAGCTTTTTTCCCTTTCTAAGGTGATGTCAGAATTCAAATTCAATTCATAACTTTTTTCCAAATTATTTCATATTCTTCTAACATTTGATGATACAAAGAAATTTAATTTTTTTTATTTTTCCTCTCTTGTATGGGGTCGCCAACCCCAGAAAAAGAGAACTTAAATTTTTTTCCCCTCTTTCCTCTCTCCCTCTCTCCTCCTCTAAAGCACCAACGGTGGCGACGAAGAGGATAACGGCGGGGATGTCAAGGAGGATGATGAGGGCGGCGACGACAACGAGGAGAATGAGGTTAGGTGGCTATTGTTAGCCTGCGATAGCGAGGAGGACGATGACGAGGGTGATGGCCGCGACAACGAGGAAGGCGAGGAAGATGTGCAGGAGGAAGAGGCGGCAGCAACAACCCTCGTCGTTAGCCTCAACGTCGTCGCCACCCTCATCGCCACCATCGTGCTGGAGGAGTTGTCCCCCTCGTGGGTGCCTTAGAGGAGGAGAGAGGGGGAGGGGGAGAGGGAGATTAGGAGGAAGAGGCAGCGGCAGTCGCTACCGTCGCCCTCGCCACCGTCGCCATCGTGTCTGGGTCGTCACCTCCCTGGGAGCCTTAGAGGAGGAGAGAGGAGGAAAATGAGGAAAGAGAATTTTTTTCTGCTCTTTGCTTCAGGTTGGCAACCCCAAACAAAGAGAAAAAAAATAAAAAAAAAAATTAAGTCTCTTTGTTTAGAGTTGCCAACCACAAACAAAAGAAAATATCTGAAATAAATTAATCTTTTTGTTTGGGATTGACAACCCCGGACAATGAAAAGTTGGGCGAAAAAAATACATTCTTTGTCGGGGTTGGCCAGTCTCGGATGAAGAAAAATTCACCTCCCGTCAGCGCGGGCGCAACGCTAGTGGGGCGAAGCGCCCCTTTGCTAACATGGTGTGTCAGAGGTTGGTTTATGAAAATATTTTTTGAAGAGATCGATTTTTAAAAATTATATTCTTTTGAAAAACTGCCCTACACACGCGATGACGTACAAGGACATCAGTAAATTCACTAGTAATATCTATTGAAATTTCTTCAGCAAATGTGGTCGAGTAGTGGCCTTGGGTTCGTTAAGATCTCCGCTCACCTACATGTCACCATTTCGAGTCCCGTCAATGACATATTTATAATGTATTTAATTTTGACCACCATGTCACTGATTAGGCCTTGAATTTGCTTCTCAATGATCGTTAGTTGAATCTCTGTGTGCAGTAATTTTTTGAAAAAAAAATTGAAATATGAAATATCTAACGCATGTTGGGGGTCCAATTGGATTAGGTCACCAAATCGGCTGCATACCAATGGAATCGAGACAAGGACAGGTCCGCGGACCAACAACCAGAGTGTTTGTTGGATTTGCTTTTGAGGGCAAGTTGCCATCATGCCCAAAGTTTGTTATATCGCAAAGTTAGATTGACGTGGACGTGGACCAAGTCTAAGGAAACAAATCAAACTAACAATTGTAAAGCTTTTGTTTGATTCTTTGATTCTTCTGAGTTTAATTCGGTCACCTACAATTTATAATTAGCCCATAGTTTCTTGAGCGTCGCCATTAACGTAAAAGCTTCAAAAAGGAAGCCTTGGTAATCAAGAAAGCGTTAGGAATATTCCTGAATTATTATTTCAAAAGTTATGGATAAAATCCCAATTTTTTAAGGGAAATTGTCATTGAGTCCATGTGAACAGATTTTCATGTGAAAAAATCCCTGAAGTTTAAAAACCATGTGAATAAATCTATTGATCAAGATTTAAAGTGAAAAAGCTTTTTTCCCTACTCTGTTTTTTAACACCCATATTGTCTTTGATTAGATGTCTTATCTGAGTTGATTTAAGTGACCAGCGTGACGGGCATTTAATGATCGTCACGTGCTAGTCGCGTGGGCCGTCTTGGTGGCCTTTTTTATCCACTATTTTTTAATTTCTGTCCACTTCAAGGTGGAAAATTTTTTTTGCACTGATAATTTTTTTTTACAAAGATATTTTTTTGCATAGATGTTATATTTCTATCCACCATTCTCTAATTTGTTTCTGTCCATTGCTAAATGTGCATTGAAATTTTTTTCAAAGATTTACAGTGAGCAATTTATACCTAATTAGCAAATTATTTATAACATATAAATATTTATTTATTCATTTTAACTTATAAATTATGTGCACTTCTAATATTCTTTCTACATTCTCCGAACTTTTGTCCACCTTCATGTATATTCTGTTCACTTTCTCTAATATTATGTCAACTTTATTTAATATTTTGTCCATCTATTCTAATTTTCTTTAATAATATGTCCATTTTCTTTCACGTTAAATCTCCGAAATTATGTCAACTTTCTTAAATATAACTTCTTTAATATTCTGTCTATGTTCAAATATTATGTTGACCTACTCTAGTATTTTGGCTACCTTGTAAATGATTTTATCCACCTTCTCAACAATAAAATGGAGACAACCTTCAACAGCCCCAGCGGTGACCGGGGGCGGAGATCGCGCCCAGTTTGTCTCCTTTTCTGTCTGTCTTAGTCAATTTTTTATCTAATTTTTATATATTTATGTGCATCTTTTTTCTTTTCTGACTATCTTCATTAATTTCTGTCTACTTTTATAAATTTCTGTCAAATTTTCTAAATTTTTGTCTACTTTTATCAATTTTTGCCATCTTTATAAATTTTAGTTCAACTTTATCATAATTTGTCTCACTTGAACAAATAAACAGCGGATAAGAATATGTTTGGTCATTGAGAGATTTAGAGGCTTTAGAGAGATAAAAATAAAATAGAAATATTATTATAAAATAGAAAATCACGCCCAATTTTCTCTCTTTATGTCGACCTTACTCAACTTCTATCTACTTTTTTATATTTTTGTCTATCTTTTGTCTTTTTGTCCATCTTCGTCAATTATTTTAATTTTATAAACTTTTAGTGTAGGTAGATAAAATATTAAAATAAGTGGACAAAAAATTAGAGAAAGTAGATAGAAATTTAACAAGGTGGACAAAATTTTTAAGGTGGACATAAGTTTGGAGAACGTAGAGAGAAGTTTGGAGGTGTACAGAATTTATAAGTTAAAAATAAATAAACAAATATTTATATGTTTTGAATAATTTTCTAAATATGAATAAATTGCCAACGATAAATCTCTAGGGGGAATTCAATGCGCATTTAGCATCGATTGAGGGTCCAGAAATATAGCATCTACGCAAAAAAAAAAAATAGCTTTGAAAAAAATTATCAGTGCAAAAAAAATTATTCATCTCCACGTGGACAGAATTTAGAAAAGAGTGGACAAAAAATAAGGATCATTTCTCTACACCCCTTACGTCGAATCGTAATAAGAATAAACTTAACTTCATAATTTTATTCGCTTTAGCCAACTCTTTTTTTAAAGTAAGAATGTGCGTCCGCGTGTCAAGCGCTGAAGTGCTCATCAGCGGCGAAATACGAAAATGCTCCTAAGTAATATCTTCAATAAAACAGACTAGTTTGAAAATGTCCTATTTCTTAAAACTGCGATTATAGTCACAGTCCTCACAAAATGATCACAGGATAGAGGAATGCTATTATGATCGCAGTCCTCACAAAAATGTCTTATTTTTTAGGAATACGAGTATGATCTCAATCCTCACAAATGATCGCAACCTAATTTCTGAGGAGTGATCGCAGTCCTCATAAAGATATAATGTTTCTGAGCGTTTATAGGTTTGTGATCATGATCGTAGTTCTTTTTGTTAAGATTGTAACCTTGAACTTGATGATGATGATTATTATTATTATTATTATATTTCCTTCTCTCTCTTCTTTTCTGGATTTCCATCTCAGGGTCTGTTTGGTTGTCGTAATTGACCGTAATTCGTCAGTCGTAATTGGTAAATTCTTTTACAGTTGTAAATGAGTTACATGCATATAAGTTTTACGTTGTTTTGTTGGTAATAAAAAATTGTAAGTGAGAAAGTGTATTATGTTTTATGTTGTTTGGTTGTCGTAATATGTGAGTCGTAAGTGAAAAAGTTGACAACAAAATTAACTATTTGATGATTTAAAAATTTTAAATATTGCAAATAATACTAAAAATACTAAATATAAAAAAATTAATATTAATATAAAAATAATACATATTTGCATCACCATAAAATTAACTGTAAGTGAGTTGTATGTGAGTGATAATTGGGTTGCAAGTGAGTGATAGTTAGGTTGCGTGAGTCTTTTACGAATTATGGTCAAATAAATATCGTAGTTGTAATTGAGTTATAAGTCATTTATGAGTTACGGTGTTTTACGACTTTTTTACGTGAAAATTATTATGATCTTTTACGGTCTTTTTACGCGAAAGTAACAGCCCCGCAATCTTGAATTTGACCTGTTGTCTTCTTGTTTGTGGGATTCTTGGGGGAGAAGGAAGCCATTGGGGGTTTTAGGTGAGCGAGCCAAGGGAGAGGTGTGACGTGGCAGGATGCCGTTCGCATGCGGGGAGATATAGACAATCTTGGCTTTTCTGCCGCATTGGAGTTGATTACTTTAGATGTTCCGCGTTCAGGTTGGAATTAAAGCGACCGCGTTTCTGTAAATTCAAAGCATGCTCTCGCTATCTATCGTACAAATAAAGGGTTGGTTTCATACGGTCCAGGGTACGGTCTCGAACTGTACAATTACTGACTTTTTAATTGAAGGGGAAAAAAAATGGAAAAAAATGAGGCCGGGATTATTGCATGTTTACTGTGCAAAAAGATTAATAGCAGAAGTTTGAACTTGCACCGTTTTGTTTTTATGTTTTGTGTTAACTTGTACCCTCATCACCGCGATTCTGTTTGAATACAACTAGTATTTTGATCTCAATGCATTACTACTCGCTTTTATTTTTACTGTTCATTATGTTTTTTGAGATAGAGTTTTTTAGTTGATTAATATTATTTGTACTACTTTTTTATACTATATTATGTTACTAATCTATAAATTATGAGTCCTACTCTCATAAACTATGACTCTCATTCTTATTCTTATTAATTGCTAGTGTGACTCACAATTCATAAATTAGAAATATAATGAAGTATAAAAAAACTACTCTTTTAAGCTAATGTAAAGCCAATAACACTCTCCGAAAAGTTGATTTCTATCTATTACTCGTGGATTCGGTTCATGTGTGTGAGTCACACACATGAACCGAATCCACGAGCGGTTCGGTTCATGTGTGTGAGCCACACACACATATAATAAGAGGGTCAATCGCGCGTTGACACGTGTATTGATTCTCTTATAATATGTTATGTGTGTGGACCTCACACACATATTATAAGAGATTATAAGAGTTCCAATCTACGTGTCAACGGGTGATTGGCCCTCTTATTGTATGTGTGTGTGACTCACAACTCAGGTAATTAAAACGTCATCCTCTACCAAAGCAAATGGACGCTTGTGGTTCACTCAAGACAAAGTCACCAAAACCTCTTCATTTTATAATGTGATCTCTAACACTAATAAGTGCGAGTAATGAAGGCTCGTTGGGTGGAGGTTTGACTTTAATTGCGCCCCGGGGGGGGGCGGGGTGGTGGGGAGTTGGGCGCGTGAAGATTCCAATTAATTTAATAAATAAATATCCGTCCGTGAAGTACGGCAGAATACGATAGCAAGCTTATCAGATACAGGGGAGAGATTGTTGGGTTCGAGAAGTCAGGGCCCGAAACATTTCCTCGTCAACGGGGTTTGAGCCTGAAGCTCTGAACCTGACCTAATAAAATGGTGTGGTCACAACTCACAGGCCACCTCGGACCAATTGGATCCATTGGATCACATGTCTCATGCATGGGTGGCAATTAGAGTCCAGTCAACTGGCACGCAGTGTGTTGAAAGTAGAAATTGAAGGCCACGAGATCTGTTCGCTTTCTTATCTCTGTTATCTTCTCCACGCGTACTGGTGATAAAAGCATAGATACCTAATCTCAAAAAGCATAACAGTTGTGTATGTATAGTATACTTAATATACTTATTCGCATTAAATATTCATAGACTTTGTTGGTGTGATTTGAAACTCCAAATATTTTTTCATATGAGCATTGTTTCACAAAAACCCAATTTTTTCAATTTTTTATGTCACTCATTTTCACTAAATATTATTGCAAATCACAACGGCCGTTCTCACTTTTGCATGAGAATTTGATGCCCAACTCTTATTCAACGTTATCAAATAAAGTTTGAACTGGATCTTTTCGTGAATTCTATTTGCTTTGACCTTACGGAAGAGAATTCTTCTTGATCTTTCTTGTACTTTCACTACTTGATCATGGTTTTGCTCTAACTTAAAAAATTCTCTTGTTCACACCTTTTCGCATCCAACTTTCGCTTTTGTTCCTAATCTTTTCTCACCTTTTCTCACTCAACTTGAACAATCACTGAACTAAACTACAACCCTCAACTTTCTCTTCTACCTCTTTTGAAATAAGCAAAAAACAGTCTTTTCTATCTGCTCCAAGCAGATCAGAAACAACGGGCCTGTTTGGTTGTCGTAACTGGCCGTAATTCGTAGTTGTAATTGGTAAAGTCTTTTACAATTGTAAATGAGTTACATGTATGTAAATTTTACGGTGTTTGGTGATAATATAAAATTGTAAAGTGGGAAGTGTATTGTACTTTACGGTGTTTGGTTGTCGTAATGCATAAGTCGTAAGTGAAAAAGTTGACCACAAAATTAACTATTTGGTGATTTTAAAAGTTTTAATACTATAAATAAATATTAAAAAGTTAAATATTAAAAAATTTTAATATTAATATAAAAAAATAATACAAATTTGTATGGCCACAAAATTAACTGTAACTGGGCTGTAAGTGAGTGGTAACTGGGTTGCAAGTGAGTGTTAGTTGAGTTACGTAAGTCTTTTTACGAATTATGGTCCAAACAAACTGTTGGATTAGGTGTCTAAGTCATAACTATAATTGATAGCAGCATAGTCCTTTTGGGTTGCCCTCGAGATTCAAAAATAAGTATAACTAAAAGGAGAACAAAATTTCCTTTGGGAAATTAGTCCCACATTGATGGGATAAGAAAACTGGAGGTTATCCAAGGCTATAAATAGGGCCTTAGGGATTCATTCTTTACTACTACCTCTTGGCTTGAGTATTAGCCTCCTTCTTTCTCCTCTTGGAAGAACTCTTTGATAGTTCATCCATACTTAGTTAAATTTTTGAATCGTTGGGTGTGATTCCATCAGAGGCACGACATTTGTGGTGCTTGCTTCCAAGAGATCTGAAGGGATAATTTTAGTTGTTTACTATAACAACTAAAAGAGGCACGACATTTGTGGTGCTTGTTTCCAAGAGATCTGAAGGGATAATTTTAGTTGTTTACTATAACAACTAAAAGGTATGTAATTATATTTTTCTTCTGTAGTAATTTTAATTAATTACTGGGATATTAGGATTCTTTTATGTTCAAAGTTATAGGTTCAATTGTGAAAACATAGATCATGTTTTAGATTGCATGCTCCCTTAAAAGTCTAAGTTTGTTTGTAATACCTAAAACCCATCAGTGGTATCAGAGCTTGGTTTGTTTTCAATTGAATTTGCTATAATTGTTGAATTGATAAGGTAACTGCCTATATAATGGTAGATGTATGGGTGTCCACTCTCACCCACCACTTCCTTGATTAGTGGAGGGTCATTAACTGAACGGGTTTGATAGGACTATATATATATTGATTCTCATTAAAAGTATAATGATAATAAAAGGTAACTAAATTTTATTTAAATCCCAATCTTAGTTACTTTAAGAAAAAATGTGAAATTGTATGCTAACCCATGAAATTGCACATTACACCTTATAAGTCATTAGTGGTGCGTGTGTGGTTAACCAGCACACTAATAGGGCTAATAAAGAGCAGTAATGGGTATCTTATAAATTGTTATTGTTGATGGAGTGTGTGTGGTTTACCAGCACATCAATTGAGATGATAAATGACATGAAGGTTACCAAGCACATTTGCATGGTTATTCACATCTTGTTTGTGATCCTCGGTATCCCAGTCACAAATGTAAGAGCATAATCTGAGATTAAACATGCCATTGAATAGTTTCAATGAGTCTCAAAAGACATACCTGTATGAAATTTGCAATTAGATTACGGCATCCCTTTTCTAAGTTGTGAATTTCATAGTTGGATCCTAGCCTCGATATTTCAATTTTGAGTTGTTATATTAAGGGTTATTTTTTCTTTTCTAACTCAAACTACCTTTCTTTTAGAAATGTCTGCCCCTAACGATGCTTCTGGTTCCTCCTCCTCCAATCACAACTTTTCTTTGTTGAACATCTGCTCAAAGGTGACATTAGATGGCACCAACTATAATGACTGGATGCGCAACATCAAAATGGCTCTTCGTTTCGAGGACAAGGAGTATGTCCTTGACAAAGAACTTGTTGAAATTGACGAAGAGAAGGCCACTCCTGAAGAATTAGCTGCTTATAAGAAGCACTACACGGATGCAACAAAAGTTGCTTGCATCATGGTTGCTACCATGACTCCTGAACTGCAAAAATTCTATGAGGATTACTGGCCGTACGAGATGAACAAAGACCTTATGGAAAAGTACCATAAGCGAGCTCGTCAAGAAAAGTACGAGATAGTAAAGTCCCTCATATCAAGCAAGATGAAGGACGGAGAGTCTGTCAGCGGCCACGTGCAAAGGATGCAGCGATACGTGGAACGCCTTGTGAGGCTAAATGTGCATATTGATGATGAGTTGGCTATTGACATAGTCTTGAACTCATTGCCAAGTTGTTATGATCAGTTCATCTTGACCTATCATTTGAACAACAATGAGACCACATTGGCTCAATTGCACAACCTCCTGAGAACAGCTGAAACTGAGATGAAGGGAAAGAGTGATCCCCCCACTCCTGCTAATACTACCGTTCTGGCCATTGGGCAAGGAAAGGGGAAAAGAGGAAAGGTCCTCCCAAGCAAAACTGGAAGGGAAAGTCTCATGTAAAAACCAGTTCTGATATTACCCCTGTCTCTGATCCTAAAGAGGCCACTTGCTTCTATTGCAACGACAAAGGACATTGGAAACGAAGCTGCCCAAAGTATCTACAAGATTTAAAAGATGGGAAAGTAAAACCATCTACTGCAGGTATATACACTATTTCGTCTATTAACGCAACATCTTCTGATTCTTGGGTCCTTGATACAGGATGTGGGTTTCACATTTGCTCTGTATTGCAGGGACTAAGAAAAAGTGAGGATGTGGAGCATGGTAGAATGAACTTGATCATGGGAAATAGGCGATCTTCACCTGTCACCAGATTGGAGTTTATAGTCTAGTGCTTAATAATGGTGTTAATTTAGATTTATTGAATTGTTGCTACTCGTCAGAAATGACACGAAACATTATCTCTTTTCATGCATTGTTCAAACAAGGTTTTAGATATTCTTTTAATGATGAGAATGGTTCTATTTCTGCTTATAAAAATGGCATTTTTTATTTTGAAGCTTTACCTTGTGATGGTGTGTATGAAACTGTTATGTGTGTAGACAACTTAGGTAATAGTGTATTTCAAATTGATTCGTCTAATGGTGTAGACAAAGCGTGCTTGTGGCATTGCCGTCTTGGACACATTAACAAAAAACGCATGGCTCAACTCCAAAAGGATGGGGTGTTGGAATCATTTGACCTAAGGTCAGATGATACATGCGAATCTTGTCTTTTGGGTAAGATGACAAAATCACCTTTCACTGGATTTTGTGAAAGAGGTGAAGGTTTGTTGGATCTCATACACACAGACGTGTGTGGACCCTTCAGATCAGCCACAAGGGATGCTAATCGATTCTATGTGACTTTTACTGATGATTATAGCAGATATGGTTATATCTACTTAATAAAGCATAAGTCTGAAACCTTTGAAAAGTTCAAAGAGTTTAAACAAGAAGTCGAGAATCAATTAGGCAGGAAGATAAAGATGCTCCGATCAGATAGAGGCGGAGAGTATCTTAGTATCGAATTCCATGACTATCTCAAGGAATGTGGAATAGTTTCACAATTGACACCTCCTAGGACACCACAACTTAATGGTGTGGCTGAGAGACGCAATCGAACCTTGTTAGACATGGTGCGTTCCATGATGAGTCGAGCTTCACTTCCAATATCATTCTGGGGGTATGCCTTAGAAACTGCCGCCCACATTCTTAATCTTGTTCCAACAAAGAAGGTTGCCAAAACACCTCACGAAATGTGGACAGGAAAAGTTCCCTCGTTAGCACATATTAAGGTTTGGGGTTGTGAAGTTTTCGTTAGACAAGAAATTCACGACAAGCTTGAACCTCGTAGTGAGCGATGTGTTTTCATCGGCTATCCACAGAAGAAGTCATTTGGATATTTGTTCTACAGACCTAGTGAGAACGTGGTCTTTGTAGCACGGAGAGGAGTCTTTCGAGAGAGAGAGCTCATATGCAAAGAGGACAGTGGGAGCGCCGTTGACCTTGAAGAAATTCAAGAGCCAGCAGACGAAGGAACCTTTGAAACCACTATGGTTCAACCAGAGGAAGAGATTCCAGTTGAACCCATTGACACTTCATTACCTCTTAGGCGTTCTAGTAGAGTTGGCAAGCCAACTGAGTTCTATGGTTGCCATATAACTGCAAATGGAGACACGTTTATCAGTGACAATACACTGGTAAATTTGGATGAGCCGACGAACTACAAGGAAGCCGTGGCAGGCCCTGAGGCAGCCAAATGGAAAGAGGCAATGGACAGCGAGATCAAGTCTATGTATGACAACCAAGTTTGGAACTTGGTTGATCAACAATCTGGTCGGAAGACAGTTGGTTGTAAATGGATCTTCAAGAAGAAGATCGACATGGATGGTAATGTAAGCACATTCAAAGCACGACTGGTGGCGAAAGGCTTTACTCAAACCCCAGGGATTGACTATGATGAGACCTTCTCACCAGTGGCTAAGATAAAATCTATTAGGATAATGCTAGCCATAGCTGCATTTCATGACTATGAAATTTGGCAGATGGATGTCAAAACTGCCTTCCTAAACGGAAAGTTGGCTGAGGATGTTTACATGAGTCAGCCAGAAGGTTTTGTGGATGCAAAGTTTCCCAATGGAGTATGCAAGCTTGAGAAATCCATCTATGGATTAAAACAAGCGTCTCGCAGATGGAATCTTTGCTTCGATGAGAAAGTCAAAGAGTTTGGTTTCTCTAGAAGTGAGGATGAGTCGTGTGTATATGTCAATGCTAGTGGAGCATAGTCACCTTCCTGGTATTGTATGTTGATGACATACTTCTTATAGGAAATGACATTCCAACCTTGCAAAATGTTAAGTCTTGGCTTGGAAAGTGTTTCGCTATGAAGGATCTAGGAGAGGCTGCCTACATTCTAGGAATAATAATTTTAAGGGACAGGAGTAAAAGACTAATTGGACTTAATCAGAGTACCTACTTGGATAAAGTACTGAAACGTTTCTGTATGGAGAATTCCAAGAAAGGAGAACTGCCTATCCAGAGTAATACCAAAATGAGTAAGACTCAAAGTCCGAGTACAGATGAAGAGATAGCAGAAATGAGTAGAATTCCATATGCTTCTGCTGTTGGTTCTATCATGTATGCTATGACATGTACTCGTCCTGATGTGTCCTTTGCTTTGAGCATGGTCAGTCGTTATCAGGGAAATCCAGGTAAAGCTCATTGGGTAGCGGTTAAGAATATTCTCAAGTATCTGCGAAGGACTAAGGACTGGGTCCTAGTACTTGGTGGCTGTGATACATTGAGAGTAACTGGGTATAGTGACGCCAGCTTTCAAACAGATAGAGACAACTTCCGTTCCCAATCTGGCTGGGTCTTTACCTTAAACGGAGGAGCAGTTACTTGGAAAAGTTCCAAACAAGACACAGTGGCTGATTCTACTTGTGAATCAGAGTACATAGCGGTAAGCGAAGCATCAAAGGAGGCAATTTGGTTGAAAAACTTCATCGAAGATCTTGGAGTTGTGCCAACCATCAAGGAGCCAATGGATATTTTCTGTGATAATGAAGGAGCGGTTGCATTAACAAAAGAACTAAGAGATCATGGCAGATCTAGACATATTAACAGAAAATACCATTTTTTCAGACACAAGATAGAAGAAGGTCACGTTGTAGTGAGGAAGGTTTCATCTGAAGATAATCCTGCAGATCCACTCACAAAGGGTCTGAGTAGGGTTAAACACAATCAGCATGCTAGGAGCATTGGTCTGAGAGATGATGTTGGTTTTAGCAGTTAGATAGTTAGTTTGAAACTTATAACAAAGTAAATGTGATTGACTTTTGGTGATTAAATAATAGAGAATTATTTATGAGTTTGTTTACTACCTTTTGTCAATTGTTTATTATTGTGTTTCATTTTTGCATGTTTTACTTCCCGAATAATTTGATTATTCGAATTCCACAGTCGATCATACTTTTGGAAGTAAGTAGTGAATAAAGACTGTCATGAATGGAGTTGTGGATTGTCTAAAGAGTTTTAGACATAGCAATGGTATTGCTGCAATGTTCGTGAGTACTTTGAAATGGAGATTTAAGTATTGGATTAACCCACGCTCAGAGAATTACTTCATGGAATTTATCACGAGTAATTCTGAGACGATAATATCTTATAATCTTTAAATGGAGATATATGAGTTGTGGTTTACAAGTCAGTTGTGCGTTGATAATGTGTAAACGCATCAGTAACTTGATGTTATAAAATGCATTGTTGTGCATGATTTGATGAGTAAATGGTGCAAGCATATAGGTCAAAGTTTATTCGTTCCTTTTGTCCTAACGGGAAAAGCGATATCTTTGGGCCCCTCGGTGATTTGAAGTTGACATATAGTGTCGGGCCCGACCAGGACTAAATTGATGTGTTCATTTAGTAGTTCTATGTCATTACAAATCAGAAATCGGGAAACAAAAATACTGGACAAAGAGATTGATTATGTTCCATGTCTCATGTTCAAATGATATCTTGTAGAACGAAGGATTATATGATCTCTTATCTTAGGACACGAAACTGACTAGGTCAGAGTTCAACAATGGCTTTTGGAAGCTACAATTTGCTGATCAATTAGGAAGTTATTAGACTTATCCAAGTGGGAGACTGTTGGATTAGGTGTCTAAGTCATAACTATAATTGATAGCAGCATAGTCCTTTTGGGTTGCCCTCGAGATTCAAAATAAGTATAACTAAAAGGAGAACAAAATTTCCTTTGGGAAATTAGTCCCACATTGGTGGGATAAGAAAACTGGAGGTTATCCAAGGCTATAAATAGGGCCTTAGGGATTCATTCTTTACTACTACCTCTTGGCTTGAGTATTAGCCTCCTTCTTTCTCCTCTTGGAAGAACTCTTTGATAGTTCATCCATACTTAGTTAAATTTTTGAATCGTTGGGTGTGATTCCATCAGAGGCACGACATCAGAGGCACGACATTTGTGGTGCTTACTTCCAAGAGATCTGAAGGGATAATTTTAGTTGTTTACTATAACAACTAAAAGAGGCACGACGTTTGTGGTGCTTGTTTCCAAGAGATCTGAAGGGATAATTTTAGTTGTTTACTATAACAACTAAAAGGTATGTAATTATATTTTTCTTCTGTAGTAATTTTAATTAATTACTGGGATATTAGGATTCTTTTATGTTCAAAGTTATAGGTTCAATTGTGAAAACATAGATCATGTTTTAGGTTGCATGCTCCCTTAAAAGTCTAAGTTTGTTTGTAATACCTAAAACCCATCACAAACGCTGCAGTTGTAACTGGATAGTAAGTCATTTACGAATTACGGAGTTTTACGCGAAACAAACGGCCCCAACATCGATCAAATGCTATGAGAATATTATAAGTTGCTATATAAGTAATAACAAAGTTTAAATCTTAAAATTCTAAAACCTAGCGGTAGTAATTAACTACATGAGATTTAAGGCACAAAATTCTCCACTTTCATGATCAAAATCTCCGATCAAACAGATGCAAGCAGTGACAGCAGAATCACGTAGCAGTCCCTCAATAATGGGATATCATCCCCTTTCATTGTGAAATCATTCTATCAAACACAAACCCATTAGAAACAAAAACCTAACACCAACAACGGAAACAACATACAAACAAACAACAAGAAATACAATCTTTCCTTTTGTATATACAAAACACAACCAAAAACATTCAGAACTGATGGTAAATTCTGAGTTGAGAGACTTCGAGACTGCATGCATGCATCTCCTTCCAGTCACTTCCTGAAGAGGTGCTCCTCTCCGGTGACCCGGTCCACGTGTTTGAACCACCGGCTGCACCCTCCGCCGAGCCTGGGCCCTTTCCCGACGCCGACGTGCAGGATCTCCACCCCTCTCCCGATGGGCAGGTACGCAGACTTCACCACCCTCATCCCTTTCCCCAACATCACTCCTCCTCTTCTCTTCTCCACGTTCTTGCACACAACCACCATCCCCCGCGGCCCCGCCCTCGCCTCCGCATCAGCCTCCCCGCGTCCCTTCGCCGCATGTCCACCACCATGAAGTCCACCCCCTCCCCCCACGCCACCTCCTCCGCCTCTGTTCTCTCTGAATCTAGATCGCTGTAGTCTGCGGGACCACCACGCGGCGGCCGCTGGTGTGCTTGAGGGCGGCGCCCAGGGCGAGGGTGGTGGCGGGGGTGTCGCCGCGGGCGCAGGCCTCGACGACGAGCTGGGCCTTCCAGCGCCAGCCATCGCGGCGACGAGCTCGGCGACGTTGCAGTCCTCGAGGTCGCGGCGGCCGGAGAGGGAGCGGACGGCGTCGATGTAGGCCTGGATGCCGTGTCCGGGCACCAAACCAGCTTCATGATGATGATGATGATGATTATATTTCCTTCTCTCTCTTCTTTTCTGGATTTCAGTCTCGAACTTGATCTGTTGGCTATTTGTTTGTGGGATTCTTGGGGAAGAAGAACCCTATTGGGCTTTAAATGAGCGAGGCAAGGGAGAGGTGTGACGTGGCGGGATCATTTTCTAGATGCCGTTGACATTTGGAGAGTTACAGTCAATCTTGGCTTTTATGTCTCATTGGAGTTGATTACTTAAATGTCCCTGGTTCAGATTGGAATTAAAAGCCACCACGTTTCCGTATTGTACTGGTACTCGG